>QDEB01075021.1:0-11271 GCA_004193795.1 Asbolus verrucosus
TTATCATTTTGACATAGTTCAGCGCTAATGTTGAGAAACTTTTTGACTATATAACATGAGCATAATAATATCTCCTTTTGAACGTCAACAATTAAATTTTCTTTTACGGACTAGAGGTTTGGGTACTATACCCGTAGATGGAATAACTAACGGTAAAATTGAAATTTTTTCAAGATTGCAAATATTTGTCAATTTTTGTATTGTAGGTCCGTAAAAGCTTGTGTGAATTTCGCACAGCAATATCTAAAAGATATACCTATCGGTTCTGTCCATCAAATACAATAATATCAGGTCTGTTGGCGACGATATGTGTATCGGTTAAAACAGTTCGATCCCAATACAATTTATAGTTACCTTTTTCCAAACAACTGCTAGGTGTGTATTGATAGCGTGGTTTATAATCTTGTATTAAATTATATTTTAAAGTTAATTGTTGATGTATAATTTTGGCAACCAACCAACCCTACAGTCCGGATAACCAATAATCATTACGGATATCAAATGACGATACAATTTTTTGCAACTTAATTACCGTCATGTAGCTTCTTTATAATCAGCATTCGGAATTTGTTCAGTGTTAAGAAATCTTTTCACTGTATGACATAAGCACAATTATTATGATCATTCTAAAAGCAGAAATAAAGCATACGTTCAACGAAAAACTGACAGCAAATTATAAACAAAATAAATATAAACAAGAATAGAAATGAAAAATATTAAATAATTTATCAAAGATTTGTCGAAACCAAATTTAAAAGGAAAAAAGGTTGATAAAAATAGCAGAAATATAGATAAAAAAAACCTAACAGAAGAAAAAATTTATACCAGAAGAAAAACAAATATAATAAAAGGATGAATTATAATGTACTTAATGCAATTAGGAAAAGAAAAAGTAAATAGACACAATATAATTAGTACAAAATTAAAATATGTACTCAAAAAGAACGTGGAAAAAACATCAAAAATATGTGAAAACTAAAATGTACAAGTAGTTGAGGGGATTCTGATGAGATTAATGCAGATGATAAATATAATACGATACATTAAAATGTCTTAAATTTATGAAAAGGAACAATCAGACAATTCTAAAGAGAAGAAAAATTAATAGAAAACAAAATATAATGAACAAACTAAATAATACTACAAGATATATGAAAAATATACAGCGACATTTGAAAACGAAATGTAGGAAAAAAGTAATGTATTTTATCTTTGAAATAAGAAGAAAAATAAGATAAAGGGTTAGAAAAAATAACAATTACCAAAAAAAGCAGTACGATATAATAATCAATAAATAATAAGTAACGCCATGGAAAAAAGAATATTAATGAATACAAGTAATGGCGTTTTGATAGTGATCAATATGAATAATATATGGAGCAAGTCACTTAAAACAAATTTATAAATGTTAAACAAAATATCAGGGAAAACAAAACAAATTATATTAAACATTTAACAAAAAATGTTATCTGTTAAAAAGTAAGAAGACCTTTAATATTTCAACTTCATAAAGCAATTATGGCGAATCCAGAACTTTGTGTATTGGTTTGTACTCAAATATCGTAACCGAGATTTTTTATTTTATTTTCTCTGTTGCTTTACATCTTTGGCGATGAACATGTAACACATAACATACAAATATCGAAAACAATCGGTTACCTGTAAAGGAGAAGCAGAAGACTGATAGTAGTTTTTAATGGAATTAGAGTTTATACTACAAACGAAAGATGTAAGAGTATAATAAATATAAATTTTATGAAGTAATGGACAAATAGTTAAAAAAAAGCTTTAACTTTAGGAAGAGTTGATTAGTTTGTCAACATTATTAAATTAACGTTTTAAGAGTGTTTTTTATGCTAAATCACGCCGTTTTCCCGTATCTGATGTTTCTAAGTTAATTATTTTATCCCTCCCTTTTTACATTACATTAAAAATTAAAAATAATTGTAAACAACATTTATATGAAAGGGATTAAGGGCTTACTAATTATAATTTTTAATTGAGAAAGCAAACACGTTTTGATGCAAACATCGGTTAATGTTCGATCCTCGTTTATACACGTTAGAGAAGTAGCTTTTGAGTCAACTCTTTCGAGAGCTGAATACGTAAATCTCGTAATACTCGTACCTTGTTGAGTTATAATTAAAATGTACTGTCGTCGTAATGACAGCAGCAACTTTCTAGGCTACCTCGCATTTACGTTTAATTTTTCAGAAGTCGAAGCATGAAACAATTCATTAGACCCATTGTTTAGTCCGAGATTCCAAGCCAAACACAAAGCTGCACGTTATTCATAGAGAATGGATTTAATTACCTCAGCGAAGAGAAGTTTCTTCAAATTGAGTTTATTTATATTGAAGAGACATTTTAATTGAAGCAGCGAACTTCACGTCTCGAATGCAATTATCAGCACCGTCATTATCAACTATTGAACCGTCACAAGTTGAATTTTTCCAGCACTCGAAACACCATCCCGGATTCACCACTGGAAATGGAAACTGCTTTTAAATTAAGCTCGCGTCTCCGTAATTGTAACATAAATTTGTCGGTAACATACACGAAACTCGACAAAGAAACCGCAACTTACTATCTTAGATTCCTATATAGTTGCCCCTTCTTTCCGCTGTCAACCGAGGA
Source organism: Asbolus verrucosus (assembly GCA_004193795.1). NCBI lineage: Eukaryota > Metazoa > Arthropoda > Insecta > Coleoptera > Tenebrionidae > Asbolus > Asbolus verrucosus. Next base: position 2,638 of record QDEB01075021.1, read on the forward strand.
ATCCTTAGCACATGTGTTATTACACCCAAATAAGGAAACGGTCCCGTCTGGGTTAGCTCATTTACAAAACATCCAAATTGGAGGAAAAACTCGCTTTGAAATAAACACAGTTGAGGAAACACGGAGACAGTGCAAATTAATTGCGCTATAATTGCTCACTTACACGTTTAGCCTATTAGTAAAAAATACAACATAAAGAGAGATTGCGTAAAAAACACACATTAATACTCTTTTTCAATTACCGCTATCTGCCCACTGGCAGCATTAATTTCTATTTTGTGAAAACAATAGGCAACATGTCTGCAGAATTAAAATTGATTGCAGGTAGGCACTTAGAAGAAAATTGCCATTATTATTAGCCATTATAACTAATTCTTAATGGCTTGCTTTTTATGCTGACCCAACCAAATTTGAATAAAAATGAATTAAAACGTTGGACATGCCCCGCGCCTCTTCTAAAAAAGATAAACGGTATGTAAATACAGCCAGACTTACCAAAAACAGAAACTTAACTGCTGCTTTTATGTTATATCTAGTTTTTGTGGGATTATTTGCCTCGGTGTGATTCATAATGTCGGTATCAAAGGTTTTCAAAGTAAAACCAAGTGTGATGCCCGTATTTTTTGCGACTTTTGATTTCAACGGACAATGACCGCAAACTTCTGTGTGCGTGTGTGCCCCTCCCACATTATCGCGAAGTTTAAAAACATCGAAATTTGTGGTTTTAGCAGAGCTGTGAAAATATGCAAAATAGAGTTTAAATCCACATCTTATAAACTTTTTCCTCAGAAACATTCTCTTTGCAAACTTGCCCCATAAAAGGTCCTTTTAATGTTTCAAACTAAATTCAATTTTTCCCATATATTTGCAATATTTCTTTTTCTTCCTTCTTTCCCCTTTTTGAAATGTCATCACTATCAATTTTCGCGTTTATTTTTTTCACTTTTACTTTTGCCACCATCCCCGACAATTTTCTTGAGATATTTCATCTACGAAATATGTTAATTCGTTGGTTTTTGCATTTTCTATTTCATCATTTGATTTGTCTTCTTTGTTTTCCTTCCAGCAACCTTGTTTCTTTCACATTTCGTTAGCTTCTTCCCGTGCATTCTTTCAATTGGTGTATACTGTTACTATTGATCCTGTTTCCTCCAGTTTTATTTAGTTAATTCTTCTTGAAATTGCTTATACATACACAGATGTCAGTCCAATTATCTTGAAAAGTAATGAAGCTTTAACAAAAAAGCATACAAATTCAAGGTTTAAAGGTAAACACCAGAAAATGTTATCAGCAAGTTTTATTTTTAAAATATTTAAATGAAATATTAAAAGTAAGTTGAAAATCTTTCTTGACGTCTTCCTTCGAACCCGGTACCTGTTTCATTATTTAAATTTCCTTATTTTTTGAAATAACTGGAATGAACTTTAGTATTGGAACATGCTGCATACGTAAAGTGAATACACTTTTCTCAAGTACCAAACTTTTTTAAGAAATTTTGTGTCGGATCGAATCAATTTTCTAGCATTCTGAGTAATTAGTTAGCAATTAATTCGTCTACATTTCAAAATTATTGGCAACTTCACATACATAATACGAGTAACAGAGTGGCGGGATTACAGTACGCCCAATCTGTCAAGCTCCACTTTATGCAATTACTCATTACTCTTTTTGCATAATAAAACGGATAAAATATCCCATGGAGATGAGGTGGAAAACCCCCTAGTGATAAACAATTTCAGTTTCTCAGATGATCAACGACTAATTAAAGAAATGGAATTTTTTAGACGATTTAAGCGAAGATAAATTGTGCTTAAGCGAAGTTTGAGCTTCAAGGGCTTCAAAGCTCCAGTGAAAAGGAATCCATGGACAAAACGAAAGTTATTATGAACGAGATTTTCAAGGGCAAATATTAATTAATTTATAAAGAATTTATAATTTGCAGTTCAAAAAAAATATTAATTGATTTTAGTATGTATATTTTTGGACAGCCTGTATTGTAACATATTCCCAGGAAATGCGAATAAGACCTGTATCACCTGGCGTAATTTGCATTAAGTTATCCACCTAGTAAGAGGGCAGCCCTGCTGCAGGCTGCTCAATCAATACTGCATAATCACGTAAGATAGGATCAGATGGCTACAGCTAATTACACACTCTAAGAAACTTAACGATCTGTCGAAAATAAACTAGATCGACCAGAACAGTAAGGTGGTTCATTTCTGTGAGAAGCTTTCTCCGAGGCGAAAAATTATTAAACAGATTCCCATCGTCCTTGTTCGTCTGTCACGATAAAATCCTTTCCAGCCGCGGTGTCTGTAATAAATGATCCAAAGTGGAATCTTAAGTATTGCTCTGGAGCAGGAGTTAAAAGGAGTTTCACGAATCTCAACCGCTCCGTATAATTCCCTGCGATTTCACAAATCAACGCAAGATGCCGAAATATGAGATAAAATAAGATCCGGACTTTGATGTATTTTTGGCGAAATAGAAAATTACAGCGAATAAAAGTTTTTCTCCTCGGGTCGCGTAAAACACAACAATTTTTGACACCTAATTTAAAGTTTGTACGTGCGACGTAGTTAAATCTGTAACTTCTGAGGCGAGACCAAATATTTCCATTAAATAACTTCGCTCTTGGACAAAGTTTCGGAGAAAGCGCTAGTTTTTCCGAAGAAGCATTAAACCGATAACTACAAAAAAGAAAAATGGCACGAATTAACATAAAAACGCAGCTGTTGACTGAAAGGCTAAAAAATAAATTCACTCTTGCAAATTATTGAAGTACGTTTCTATTAGCTTCGAATTTCCAGACGCTTGTGGTTCAGAATTCGTTTCGTACCCTTAAGGGTATAAATCATGTGGCAACAGACAACTTTGTGGCTGACTGCCAAGGTTGCGACACCAGTGTGTTATTTATTTGTAGAAATACAAAAATTACATAAATATTGTCTGAAAATTGGCAAAGTAGAAATTGGAACATATACTTATTGATTATAAATTTCTTCATTACTACATTGGTTCAAGTACGTAAAAATGTTGCATTTAAAATAGAATACTGGTGGCACTTCCCGAGAAACCAAACACGAGGAAACAGCAAAACAAGAAGCAAGTATCGAGTCAAATTTTGAAAAAATATACGAAGAGAGTTAACGCTCAGTAAGTAAATTCCTCTTGTTCATTCCTTCTTAAATTAGCGTTCAAAACATTCGACTATTTTATGGCTTAATTAATATTTTAACTTCATTATTCTTACTTGATTTAGTTCCTCTTTATTAATTCAACTATTTGAAACTTTTTAACCCAACGCAAGAATTCTCAGCTCTCATTATTTAACCCTCTACCCCTTCATTCTTTGTGTATTTATTTCTACGTCTTGACTTCCATATCACTTCATATTAAAAGGCTTCAACATTTACAACACTTGCGAAAGCAATAGATGAAGCAACATACACTACGTATGATGTGAATTTCTAGTTTTCCTTTTTTTTTCATCTTTTATGCAGTTTGAGAGCGTGAAACAGCTTTCTCCCAGCAATATCTTTTAGAGTTATAAATCAACGCTGTTTCCCAAAGGAAGCTTTTACGGTATTGATGCCAAGTGGTATTTTAATTAAAAAAAAACCTGAGTTGGCGCTCGTAAATTAATTGGATAATTTCCGTAAAAGACGTATTACAGATTAAAAAGGTCTATTATTTATAACAAAGTAGGGATGGTCAAAAGTAAAATCTTAGCAATGCATTTAACAATACACGCGTGTATAATGGGTTGCATAACTAATTTATTTTCTTTTTTAATTATTGAATTTCATCTTGTTTTTATTATTTACATTGCTCTTTCACAACCAAAACTGTAGGTGCCGGCCATATGCGGTTCAGACAATAAAAAATTTTAAGTATAATTTTGGCTTCAAACGACAATAATCAGTATAAGACGTATAACTAATGATATATTTACAATAGAAATCATTGTACATAATATAATAGGTACATGGCAGTAAATAAATGGAAAAATGTTACTAAAATATGTCATATCTATGAGCGAATACACAAATTAGATGAAAAGCATGTCTTTACGTGGAAAAATAATTTTTTATTTAGACAAACACGTTCGTTTATAAGCTCAGGACTAGTGACGAATGTGGCTGTCAAAATAAAACGTTTAACTGTAATGAGATCAGGACCGCATTAAAAATTCATTCGATTAAAGGACTAGGCGATCCGTTCAGTACAACTTAATGAGAAAATGTTCCTTACCCATTACCAAAAAAAAAATCAAATTAAAAAAAATGTAAAAAATATCTAAGCTATACGTTTCATTAAATATCAAGCAAATTTCATTAAAAAAATATTACACAACAAATTAAAACACGAAGAAATTTTAACAAATCAACATCAATATAAAATAATAAATATGTTCAGTCTCTCTTTAAAATGTTTTAAAAAAGCTGACCGTACGATCTAGATTCAAAAAACATAATGAATGGGGAAAACGCTATTAAAAAGCACATAGTAATATTGCTAAAATTGCTTCAAAATATTTTAGAAGAATAATATTGCGGCGCTCATCATACAAAACACAAACATTTTATGTTGAGCGTCGATTACATCCAATATACCTTTAACTATTAGATTCATTATAATATTTAAATTGTCATTTCATGCTTGCTATAAAAAATTATATTCGATAAACTATAGAACTTGGACAAACTTGGCCGACTTATCATAGAAATCATGTATCACAATTTTACAAGAAGGTACTAAACTACGGCCTATTTTACAAGGCGATCCCACCTAGGTCTCCGAAACGAATTCAATAAGTACGCTTTTGAACAACTATTACTGAGACGTTTACAATTCTTGATTGTCAAGCTGTAAAGAATTTTCCTAAATACGAAACTGAAGCAACTCAAGAAGACGAAGTCCGCAGACCCGAAATGGCATCGGCCTAAAACTGGCAAAGAAACTAGAGGCAGCTGTCTGGATGCTGACTTTGCGATTTTCTCGACTTTCCCGTTTTCGTTTCGGTTTTGACTTGGTCGATGCTCATCTTCCTCGGATTGCCCAAGGTGACCAAAGCGCTGGCAATGGCCAAACCCGCCGACTGACCTTTAGCAGTGTAAGGTTCGCACCCCGTCGGCAACCTCACCAAGAGACTCAAAACTGCCGCTTTATTACCGTAACATGGCTCTAACGCTATGGGACTAGGAGCATCGCGCTTCTTTCGCTTAATATCGGCTATTATCGATATTCCGTTATCGAATTCTAATTTCTCTTTCACCTCCAGCTCCACCAAAACCTGCGAGAACGGTCGTGACGCCATCTGCTCCATTTCGACGAAGAGGCGCTGCCTTCTGCGATACATGTCGTAACGCTGCTTGATCTTCCACAGAATTGCGGCNNTACTGAGAAAAAGAAATCTGTATCCACAACGGTGGCTGGAAGTCGTAAACGTAAACGTAGAAAGTGGTTAAAGTAATATTATCTTCGACGCCGAAAGTGTAATCAGACTTGGCAAATTTGGCCCTAAACGACGAACAGTTGAAATCTTCATAAATGGGCTTCTCTTCCTTGTTATTGCCCCTCCTTACTGTGATGTTCACTTTGGCAAGAACCGAACAGGTTATGTAAAAATTGACATCGATGTCGGCTTTGATCGGGGAATTACGGAAATTTATTTGGGTGTAATGTCGATCTTCCTTTTTGGACAGGTTGAAAGTGAACTGGTAGTCGATGGTCAAATCATCTGCAACACAATCTCCAGTTAACAATAAAAAAACTATAATTTTTTTAAATAATGCCTCAAAATTGAAAATTACTTAGACGAAAATGATGCATTCCTTTGCGAATTATTTTCAAATTAATTCTACTCTTCTTGTACAGGGAAGGTATTGTAATAGAGACTAAGATTTACCTTCCTTGTGTCGAGATTATGTTAGCGTTTGGATCCATTAAATTTTGGAAATCCAAAAAAAAACATGGCTCATGCATGTGGCCCAACAAAAACTATACAAAGTTAGTTTAATATTTTACAAAAAATCAATGAAACTAACTATTCTAATTTCAAATATGCCACGAAAGTGATAAAAAAAATTGTTTAAATACATTCAAAAACAAATATTCCATTTTATAACTTTAAAAACTGAAAAATCCAAACACCAAGTATATATTGACCAATTTTAATGAAATTATCAGAATTATCTGAACTCAACGAGATATAAAAATGATGAAAAATTCAACCTAAAAAGAACGAAGACCAAGAAGAAATGATCAGTAATGAGTGGTACCACCACGATTTGTTATACACTCGGCAACACGTGAAGGCATGCTAGAAATCAGACTTCGGTATTTCATTCCAGGCTTCCTGAATTCGACATTAGAGTTCACCAGATTGTTGAGCGTGTACTGTAAGTTGCCTATCTTAACACCTATGATATCCTATACGTGCTCTATAAGCGATACGTCTGGAGGACCAGAAGGCCATGGCAGCAGAATTGCTTGGGCACGTTCAAGGAACTCGAGCATTATCTTGTTGAAAAATAGGGTTCTGCAAGTCATTTACTTACGGTATTAACATTGACTCCAAGACGTTCCCAACGTCGCGCTTTGTATTTAAATTACACTCAGTAAAAACTAGAGGCTACTACTACCCAAACTATAATGTGTCTTTCAATGGCAAACTGAAATTTTTGACGTCCATCATGTCAGTGTCTCACTCTTCTGTGGCCATCATGAGCTCGCAAACAGTAACGAGATGAAGATAATTTGATGCCACTCATTGGTCCAGTGTTATTTCGCCGTACATGACTCAAGTCTTGTAGCTTGATGATGTCGAATGAGTGGTAGACATAGATTTGGCCGATATGTTCTGATACCAAAAGACCTCGTTCTTATATAAATCACTGACATAGGAACTCTTTGTCCATTTACTGCCAACCAGTCGTTTCCAATTGGACGCAAAGTTGAAAATCGGTCCCTCAGAACATAAAGACGAAAAGCTCGATCTTCACACGCAATGGTGCTTCTAGGACGTCCTGATCCAGATCTACGTATATTTTCCTTATTTTGAGACCATTTAGACCAACAACACAGAACGGCCGAAACACCACAACCCACTCGTTTGGAAATATCGAGAAAACCGGATGATCCACCTCTGGCGAAGTCGCTTAATTGGTGAAAATTGCACATCGTCGAATTCNNAAGAAAAAACATCTGATAAAAAAACAAGACATCGGAATTTTTGATCATTTTTATAAACATGTCGTTCAGTTTTGCTAATTCTGATAATTTCAATAGATTCTTTTTTTTTAACGCAATTATAACAGGAAAATCGTGTACCTATTTTGACATCTGTGTGTCTGAAAGAGCAAAAAGATAAAATAGTTCTCCTTTGATACTACAAGAATCCACTTGTTAAGCTAGGGGTAATTTCCTAAAAAAAAATTGAATTTTTGCAATCAAATAATGCAGAGAAGTCTATATAAATATAAAACAAGAAATAATAAGAAATAAGATAATTATCGTAATAAATAAAATGTGTCAAAAGAAAACAAAGAGATGCAAGAGCGAAAGAAACACTTTTCTCTGGTTTAACGCTTAATAATGAAGCAAAACATTTAAAAAAATTTAAAAACAAATCATAGTCCAAAACGAATAGGCAACAGCCAGTCAACTAAAATCGTAGTTCATTATTTCTGGGCGAATAGAAAATGATAAATAAAAGTTTGTTTCCAAAAAAAGAGAAAATGGAAAAATATTAAAAATTTTCGATTTAACTAAAAAGCTTGAGATTATATTACACAAAGTCTAAGTGTAGATTTATCTTATATCCTAACAACAAACGAAAAGCAGCAAGTAACAATGTACAAACTGTAAAAAAAAATATAATAAGCAGGAACCATGTAAGACAGTTTCTAGATGGTTACGGGGGTTGCGAGTGTGCGTGTTTGTGGAGGGTTACATTTTCTTAATTATTTCAGTTATATACAAAGGTATTTCAAAAATTCAAAAACCATTTGATTCCTGAAACATGGGAATATAGTTTATTTCCGGTTTTGACCTTNNGTTCCAATGCCCTCTTTTCCACTAAAAATTTCTGAAATGAAGACATTAAAAAAACCTTATCACCAATCCCTAAACTAAAACTATTTAAAAATGCTATTGTAAGTTCTATCGAAATCGCTTTATAAATAAAAAAAATTACAATAGGACACCTTTTCGGTAAAACTGTACATTCAAATACTGTGGCAAGTAAATCCGAAACTTACAGTAGCACGACTCCTTGTTAATGGGATCAGAGTTGTAATGATTGGTAGCATCGCACTTCTCGCAGTGATCCCCGATCAGCCCTTTGGTGGTGCAGTAGCACTTGCCCGACTCCGGATGACAATGCGTGGCCTGCCCGTTGCATTCACAAGGCTGACATTTCCCTCCGTTGACCGGGTTGCCCCAGTAGCCCTTGATGCAGTGCTCGCACTGGTTGCCCATCGTCAGATTGCTGCAGGGCAGGCAAGTGCTGGAGTTGGCGACGCAGCTGGCGTGACCGTTACACTGACACAGCGGACACGTGGTGAAGTGCCAGCGATCCGGCGGACACGTGCTGGAGGGTAGCGACTGGGTGTGCAGCGTCGGACCGG
>QDEB01075176.1:0-30322 GCA_004193795.1 Asbolus verrucosus
AAGCGAAAGAAAAAGAAGCTTTGTACTTGCCCCCCGAAAGAGTGCAAGATGCCTCACGGAACGCTCCCCCAGATGTCTCTCTTGGACAGGAGCGCCTTGCCCCAAAGCAAATACATGTCGTTGTTGGCGATACCGAATAGTTATTACAAGAGGAAGCGTCGCCGGAGAATTTACAGGCGGAAGAAGTGTTGCCGGTGCGAATTGTTGCCTGATTGTCGTCCCAGGTTAATACAGATGGCGCTGCCTAATAAGCGGTATGTCTGGGAGAACTGGAAGACCTATCAGCATTTTCTGCCGGCGGAAGTGTTGCTCAGATTCGATCAGATTTTGAAAAGTGGGAATAATCTGGAACCTAATATAGCACGTTGTTACTTTAAGCAGCTCCAAAAGAAACGAATGAAAGAATTGAAAAGGAGGAAGCGACTGAAAATGAGAAAAAAGGAAGAAAAGAAAAGAGGAGATCAGCTGTGGTTAAAACAGCAAATTGAAGAGACAGCTGAAGCTATTGTGAACTACATCAGACACGAACCTTTATTAATGTTAAATTTTCAACAGATGATGACTTCTAATGAGCTTCTCAATTATTTAAGCGAGCAAAGAGTGTTTAGAGTTAGAACAAGGACCACGAAAAACGTGTATAAGAAGACAATCATCGAGATTAGTGATAAATTTGTTAAATGGATGGATACCATGAGTTTCTTTGCCGACATACAACCTCTCAATTCTAAAGAGAAACTAGAAATTTCAATAACAATGCCTTCTCTCGAGAGTCTGTTAGAAGAAGAAATTGAGATAGCAGAAGAGGAGGAGGAGGAAGAGCAAGAAGAAGAAGAAGAAGAAGAAGAGGGAGAAGGAGGAGAAGAAGGGGAAGAAGGAGAAGGAGAAGAAAGAGAAGGAGGAAGAGAAGAAGGCAAGAGAGGTAAATTAGGAAGAGGTGAACGATGGGAAAAAGGCGAAGAAGAAGAGGAGGAAGAAGAAGAAGGTGCCAAAATAGCTGAAGGTGAAGAAGAATTCCTGGCGAAAAAAATCGTCGACAAAACCAAATTCTTTGAAGACTATGAAGGCGAAGGTTCTTTACTAGATTTCCTGAAAGGCTTCGATGAAGACATTCTCGACAAACTGATCCAGATCCTGTCAGTATCCCCTTCAGAGTTCCTCGAAGAAGAAATCGATCCCGAAAACATGCCTGGAGTTACCTACGCCGACATTTTAGTCAAACTGAAAGAAATTCGTGACGACAACCTCCTCGAAATACAGCGCCATAAATTATTCCTCGAAGAAAAAATGATCGAGTGGGCCAAAAATAACGACCCTGAACGTGTAGATGATAAAATTTTGGACAAAATCCACGAAACGTCGACTATTTTGTCCGAGTGGTTTAAAAATGCTGATATGTCTGCTTTTAAGCAGAAGCCTGGAAGAGGTGGCGAAGGCGGTGGTCCGGCTGGTATGGATGCCGATGAATGGGGTGAAGGGGAAGAAGGTGTTCCAGTAGAGGAAACGTTCGAAAAAGAAGAAAAACATAAACTAGAGTCGACCGTGATTGAAGTCGATGAAGGAGAAGGTGAAAAGATAGCTAAAGGTGGGGAAGAAGGAGGCGAAGGCGAAGATTTTGCCGAAGGCGAAGATTTTGCCGAAGGCGAAGATTTTGCTCAAGGCGAAGATTTTGTCGAAGGCGAAGATATTGCCGAAGGCGGAGATATTGCCGAAGGCGAAGATATTGCCGAAGGTGAAGATTTTGCCGAAGGCGAAGATTTTGCTAAAGGCGAAGATTTTGCCGAAGGCGAAGATATTGCCGAAGGCGAAGATTTTGCCGAAGGCGAAGATTTTGCCAAAGGCGAAGATTTTGCCGAAGGCGAAGGCTATGACAAAATTAAAGGTTATGGGGAAGATGAAGGCATAGACGAAAGTTATCGTGAAGGATACGATGAGGCTGAAGGTTTTGGAGAAGAATATGGCGAAGGTGAAGGCTATGGAGAAGGATTTGGTGAAGGTGAAGGCGAAGGCCTTGATTTTGCAGAAGGCGAAGGCTTTGGCGGCGCAGAAGGTGAAGAATTCGGCGAAGAACTGCTGGAAGAAGAAGAAGGAGAAGCTTTAGCGAAACTGACCGACGAACTCGAAAAACTCGACAGCCTGCTCGGCATCATCCGCGGCCACAAACCTTCGGCGGTCTTCGAGCACGAACCAGGCACCATCTGCTGTTTGTCCTTGAAAATCTGGGCTGTATGGCTCCTGGAAATCGCCAACAATGCCCATAACTGGACGAAATGGATCGGAGACATCATCAAACAGGTCCGCCAATACGCCGCCATCATCAGAGGCGACGTGCAAACCCCAAGCGGCGAGAGGAAAGTCCTCTACAAAGAAGAATGGCGCAAATTCGTCAAGGACACGGAAGAAAAGATTATCGCTTGGAGGCAATACAGCAAACACGTCAAAGACCTCTCGAACGAAATCATGGAGAACTTCCACGACAAAAAAGTCAACTGCTGTCCGAAATGCCTCCAAGACCACCTGATCAAGAACGTGGTGACGGCTCACGAGACCTTCCTGGCTCTGACAGAGGCCATCAACTGCGCCGGATATTGGCAGAGATCCCTCGACAGAATCGTCGAACAGACCAGCAAGTTCACGGACATCGACATGGCCAATGCGACGACCTCTGCGGCGTCTGTGCTCTCGGTAGAATCGTCGTATTCCATGATCGAGATCGAAGAGCTCTCGCAGATGCCAGGTTCGGAACACCGCTTCCACTCTGAAGGCAGCGTCGGATCCGTCTACGAAATCGAGGAGCTCGTGATGCCCGGAGCTACGCAGCAGGTTTACGAAATCGTGGAACTGGAAGTGCCACAGCCGCCCCCACAGCACCCGCAACAGTCGCAGTTCCATGAAATTAAAGATATCGAAGAGCCCAATCGTAAGAAGAAAAAACGAAAAGGGAAGGGCAAATAAAACGTACACGTCCTTGTATTAGTGCCAATGTTTAATAAATATTACAATCTATTTGTTAATTTTCTCATCTTCCAGCTCTTTGAGTCGTTTAATGATGGCAGCAGTATCAAGATTGTGTTTTCTGTTGTATTCCAAAGACACTCTCAATTGGTGTTCTTCTAAACCATTTATCCGACTATATAAGGATTTGGATAATTCTTCATCTATATCATTCTCCTCTCGTATTAAAGTAAAATACACCATAAAGACTGTGAGGCTAAATAAAATTACATAAGGCTCGTACCATAACCTAGATTCTTCACGCCCAACTCTAGTGGTTCTTGCTTGCCAATCTTTAGCCGGACTTGATGTGTATTTAATCGGGGTGTCTAACTCCTCTTCGATGTCTTTAGCTTTTGAAGTTGCATGGGAGCTGTTCGAAGCAACTAACCTAAAATCATCAATCATTAGGTCTTTTCATACATTCAATAATTGAAATGCACCTGTGAATTTTTGGTATTATTCGCAAATTAACCCTCTGCGAGACACCGGCTAGGCGAGAAAACATTTTTATAGCAGCTAGATACTGAAAGTTGGGTTATGTTTATGTCAAATTTGCATTAAAAAAAAATTACCACCGACGCCAATTTTACGCAAATTTTGATGTTTCACTACGACTAGAGGTTAAAAAATAACAAAATCACAAACGTGGTGTATTTTTTTAATATAATAAAAACTTTGTAGGGGCAGTTTTCAAATTTGGCGCTTAAACAATAGCGCCCTCTAACAGATCCTATAAATTAACGTCATCGACGCCGAGTCTGCCATTTTGATCTAAACGATAGTCATGGTAAGTGTGTCTGTTTATTTTCGTGAATATCTTAAAAAATTGCGACAATCCGCCATCAAAACTCGAAACTATTGGTCAATTGTGGTATTTAAGACTCTTGTGAAATATTTGTGCACATTATTTTTGGCGTTTTAGCATGATGATTTAGATTATTTGTTTATGGTTATTACCGAACAACACAACATGTGGAAGCTTTTCTAGGGCGGTCTGATCTTAAATAACGTCGAAAACCAGTGAACGTGTGTTAAAAATCATGTTAATGGTGTGCATTTTCAGTCCCATCGTAAATTTAGTGCACCCCGCCATGGGTCCATGGGTTTCTACCCCAAGAAGAGGTCCCAGAGGCATCGTGGTAAAGTAAAGGCGTTCCCTAAGGATAACCCATCCAAACCTGTACATTTGACTGCCTTCATCGGTTATAAAGCGGGCATGACCCACGTGGTACGGGAAGCAGACAGACCTGGCTCAAGTAAGCCCCTTTGGCTCGATTTTTAACCTCAAACTAATTCTTCGTGTGTAGAAATTAACAAGAAAGAAATCGTGGAAGCTGTCACCGTTTTGGAAACTCCCCCAATGATGATTGTGGGAGTTGTGGGCTATATTGAAACCCCCCATGGACTTCGCGCTTTGGCTACCATCTGGGCCGAGCACTTGTCAGAAGATTGCCGCAGGCGCTTCTACAAGAACTGGTGAGTGTTTCTGCTCTTTGCATAAAAGCCAGCGTGTTAATGCCCATGAAAGCTCTCCTATGGCTGCAAGAGAGCCGATTTTGTCCACTGCAAACACAGTTGTTGTTGAGGTGTGACGAGGGACGAACCTCCGCTAAACTATGAGGTGACTCCTTAAATTTTTCGTTTTTAAAGGTACAAGAGCAAGAAGAAGGCCTTCACTAAAGCGTCCAAAAAATGGTCCGATGACTTGGGCAAGAAATCCATCGAGCGCGACTTCAAGAAGATCATCAAGTACTGCAAAGTCGTCCGCGTGATCGCGCACACTCAGGTTAGTTGAGATTTCGGTAGCAATGACACGATCAGTGCGGGAGCTTACCCTCCGGCTGGCGGCTTGGGTGCTGGTTTTTTCCATCCGGTATCCGCTGCAGTGTCAAAGATTATGCACCCTTCGGGAGGTGCAGTGGGCATATTCCATAATCTTTCTGTAGTCCCTGGACTGTGACATTGAGAGAAACCATGCTCGCTACAGCCCCAACCTAAACTCAACTGTCAAAATTGTCAATGTCAAAATTTTAGATGAAATTGTTGAATCAACGCCAGAAGAAGGCCCACATCATGGAGATCCAGTTGAATGGGGGCACCGTCGCCGATAAGGTACAGTGGGCGCGTGAACATCTCGAACGGCCCATCCTGGTATCTCAAGTTTTCGCCCAAGATGAAATGATTGATTGCATCGGTGTCACCAAGGGTAAAGGATACAAAGGTGAGCTCACTTCCGTTCGGTTGGAGTTGATCCACTAACAAAACGTGTGGATTTTGCATTTTGGCATGATTAATCATGTTACTAATGTGTGATGACAAAACATGGATGTGCCTTCAGATGTTTCGTGAAGATACAACCATGCTGCCTTCCTACTGACACCATGATTAAAATCGAAATCATAACCTAAATCTAGAAGAGGTTCTAAATTTGTTGAATTGCAGGTGTGACGTCGCGTTGGCACACGAAGAAATTGCCAAGGAAGACGCACAAAGGTTTGCGCAAAGTCGCCTGTATTGGGGCTTGGCATCCTTCTCGAGTGTCCTTCACGGTGGCGCGTGCAGGTCAGAAAGGCTACCATCATCGCACGGAGATGAACAAGAAGATTTACAGGATCGGAGCTGGCATCCATACTAAAGATGGCAAAGTGAGTTGGCATCTTGATCATAACCTCACATTTCAAAACTATGATGATAAAATTCGAGCCAAAAGGATTATGAATTAATAATAATCAAAATGATTTTAAATGATAGGACTGATGTTTTTATATATATTTATCTGAATAAGTGACGCATTAAACACGTCAGTAATGCTCATTCTATTTGCAGGTCATCAAAAATAATGCTTCAACTGAATATGATTTGACAGAAAAAACCATCACCCCAATGGGAGGCTTCCCCCATTATGGTGAAGTGAACAACGACTTCATCATGATTAAAGGTTGCTGCATGGGCCCCAAGAAGCGTGTCATAACCTTGAGAAAATCCCTATTGGTGCACACTAAACGTGTTGCTCTCGAGAAGATTAACCTCAAATTCATTGACACTTCATCCAAATTTGGTCATGGTAGGTTCCAGACTGCTGCCGATAAAGCGGCGTTCATGGGCCCCCTTAAGAAGGATAGGATTAAGGAGGATGAGAAAGCAGCTGCAGCCCCCACTGCTAGCTCTTAAATGTTTATTGTAATAGGATTACAATAAAATGAGTGAATTGTTTTTGTTGGTTTATTGACATAACCTCACCTTTGAGACACATAGTAAATTGTCATAGAAAGAACATGAAGCAATTATCACAGAATCTGGTGACGTTGGGCTTAAGTATGACCAATCAGCACCATAAGCAATGTTCTTGTGTTTGTAATAACTGTCAATTATCTGCAAATCTTCTATGTTGGTGGAATTAATAATGTGGACACCCCCCAGCATACAAGCTGCCAGTAAGAAATTATTGTCAAAGGGGTCCCACTTCAAACGCCATAAAGTCCCTGGCATTTTTATGGAATTTGTGCAACTTTTCATACATCGAATATCCCATAGGCGTACACTTGTATCATAACTACACACAATCAGTACCAACTTGCAAAATTAAAAAAATACATTAAGTTACCTTCCTGTGGCCAAAACATATTCTTTGCTCAGATTGGAATGTAACGAAGTAACTCCTGCTTCATGGCTTCTGTTGCAGGATACTGGTTCTGGTCCCACTCTTTGATCAAATTTCAAAAAACGACAGTCATCTCCACCTTAAATTTTAAATTATTAAGACTTTGATAAAGTGGAGAAAATTGAGTTACCACTGAAAAATATATTGGTGTCCCAATAATAGAATCCTGTAATCCAGGCTTCGAATTCGTGCCCATGCCACCTCCCTTGTTCCACCAATTGGTCATCCTTCAACCTAAATCTGTGGATAGCACCCTTGGAGTCGCTACAAACAACCTGGGGCTCATCTGATGGGTATTTACCTGTGGCCCAATCCAGAGACAGCAATAGCGTTTCTTTTTCGTCACCACTAATCTGACAACGCGTTATCAACTCCAATTCGACAAGTTCGGAGTTTAAACCGTAAATTTCGAGCGCATTTTCCGAGTTGACAACCCCCAAAATTGAACGATTGCCGATCTGCGAATGGCACCATTTCTGATCCAGAACTGCGGCAGTGTTGATCGTTTGCACCAACTTTAAACCATCTTCTGGTGTTAGAGAGAATAATAAAATACGACCTATGCGTTCACATTTATCTAGAAATGAAAAACTTCAAACATTTTGAGGTTAGGTTTTAAATGTTACCTTTTGAATCTTTCAATTGATAATTAGCACACACAAACAGGTTTTGGAAGGGGGCGTGCGGGCACCACTCCACTGAGTCTGCATTATACTCAGTTTTGTGGGTGTATAACGTGGTAATGTGTTTGGATGGGGGCCCTTCTTCACACATGTTGACGTTTGAGGTTATGTTACATTATTTTGATTTTAGACATGATAAAGCAAGCACCTCTAACATCTTCTAATAATCAAAACGAATTAATAACGCATACAGACGAGGTGAGTGTCTTTATCAACCTCAACACTGAAAGTGTTTGGGGGATTGTGATCAACATAACCTCACTTTTTCAGTCCTTTCTGTTGCCATGAAGAATCAAACAATTTGATCAATAAATAGCTCAAAATGCCGCAAAGTGAAGATAATTCAGCTGAAAATGTGCAGACAGCGAAAAAAATCGCGCTTATTTTGCAAAGCGACGATAAAAAAGCTCGCCGACAAGCCCTAGCCGACCTGGAGAAGTTTCTCTCCAACCCAAATAAAGAATTTTCTAATCAAGACCTCAGGAACATATTCGTGGAAACTCAGATGTACACTCTCAACGGTTTCCGAGACAAAACCGAAATTGTGAGGGAGCAAGCCATCAAATTTATGAATTTTTTGATCGTCGATAAGCTGCCTTTAAACGACTTCTATCTCACTTATGTGTTCCCTGTACTAGTCGAGCGGATCGGAAGTCTGGAGCTGATAGAAGAATCGGAGGAGATACGGCTAGAGTTGGTTAAATTCTTACAAGCGATTATTCTGAAGTATTCAAACACCGAACAGCTGAAACCATTCGTGGGGGACTGCGTGATTATTCTCTGCGAGACCGTCAAAGACAAGCATCCAGCCATTAAGGAGCTTAGCTGCAAATGTGTGATCGATCTGGCGCAAGCTTTGCCGAGAGATTTCCATTTACAAGCCGAGAATTTGGTGAAACCTATCATCACTTGTTTCGGCCATCAGAGATATAGAGTGAGGGTAGAAGCCATCAAAGCCATCGGTACAACTCTTTATTTGTCGATGATAATAATACAAAGAACGATTTCAGGCGAAGTGATAATGCACAGCTCCTACAAAGGCTTAGATGAGGCTATTGGGCCGATGGCGGAGAAGCTGTTTGATCAAATTCCACTGGTGAGGCGCACAGTTGCGCAAGTGGCCGCCAGGTGGCTTCTAGAATACAGAGACCGATACTCATTCTTCTATAAAATTATGCCGCTGCTCCTAACGGGGTAACTATACTCATCCAGTTCTAATTAATCTAAAAAATTGATTTTAGTTTGAACGATGAGGTGGAAGACACTAGAATCGAGTCGCATCGGTTGTGGGAGAAAGTCGGATTGCAGTACAAAAACGAGAATGAAAAGGATTTAAAAGATGAGATTGATTTTTTACTAGAACCCCCAAAGTACTATCCGGAACATTGTAAGTAGAATTTTGGTGGATGCGCCGGGCTCACTAATTTTTATAGTGAAACGTCCGAATTTGGGGTGTCGCGTGCTTGTGCAAAGAAACGTCGGTAAATTAACGAAAGCTCTTTCATCTGAGCTCACGAGTTGGCAGGAGGATATAAGAGTGCGATGTTCTCAGCTTTTGTGCGGTCTTGCATTGCACAGCGAGGATGGAATCACTCAAAATTTGCAGGGGTTGCTACCGGCGATGTATTCGGCAGCTAGAGATGAAGATCAAAGAGTTGTTGTTAATGTAATCGTAGCCCCCTCGAGAGTAATAATTGATAATCGCAGTTTTTCTAGATTATCCAAGCTAGCGAAATCATGGGGCTCTTTGTGCCGATAAAAACTTGGTATAAACTTGTCTTGCCAGTGCTTGAAGATGGCGCGCATTTCGGACATCTGTCGGTCTTGTATGGTTTCATTAAAGGTACCCCTCAGGAGTACATCACCGATTCTCTGAACGAAATTTCCGGGTTGTTATCAGAAGATTCCATCTGCTACACTCGCAAGGTGTTTCGACTGGATTTAATCGAATCGTCCTCTCTAAACCACGAATTATATATACATTTCAGAAAAAAGTTCAGATTGAATTGATCAAATGCGTTGACGCCATCTCAGAAAAAATCACCGAAAGAAGCGATAGCGAAGTCGGTTTCCACTTATTCAAGATCATCATCGCTTCAATTTCGCTGCGCGATCCAGAAAACGTCAACATTGACAGCAGACTCCTCGACCCTCTTTACAAAGTTCTGGGTTTCCCCGACCGTGGCAGTGTATGGAGCGCCTACACCGGCCGTCTCCTTAGCCACATCCAAACCGATCCGAAATCGTGGACTGTAGTCACAGCTCAGCGGTGCATTCTCGAAACCATCCTTCTAGAATCGAGCCGAGCGTTCGGGGAGAACCTCCCCGTCATCGCCAGCATTTTAGTCGAGGCTCTGGATCCAGACGCCGATGCTGAGTCGCGCTTGAAGACCTTCTGGGCCCTGTCTAGCGCGTTCGATAATAAATCGATTATTTTCGAAAAATCTGAGGATTTAACGGAATTTTTCGATTCGCTAATTTCAGGGGTGTTTGTGCCATCGCTGGTGTGGCATCCGGGGAGGACCGCGGAGGCTATGAGGACGATGGCGGCGTCTTGTTTGCTGTGCGCTTTAACCCCCATCGAGGGGGTGAGTCTGTTTAACAGCGCCCCGATTTTGAGGGATCTTTGCGAGAAGCTGGTACCTCTGCTGATATCGCTAATGGAGGATGCGGCCTTCAGGAGCAGAGAGTTGGCTATGGAGTGTGTTACATTGTTAAAAGGACACGCTTGCGAGCACAATATTTGGACCAACGAGGATTTGATCAAGATTTATCCTGGTAATAACAAGTGAAATATGCAACCAATTATACATCAAATTTTTTTTTAGAAATTTTGAAACGACTGGACGATCCTATTGAAAAAGTAAGACTGTGTGCCTTAAGAGTTCTGCCTGAAATTTTTGCGAAAACCCCCGAAGCCTTTAAAGAAGCACACTATAAGGCCCATCATGAGTTCATTGTTGACACCCTTCTCACACATTTCGACGATGACGACCACAACGTCAGAAATTTAGTTTTTGGTTAGTTTGATGTCGATATAATCACCGTGAAGCTAATTTTTTAATTTTATAGACGTTTTGAAAGTTATTGCAACAATTAATCTCCAACTAGTTTCTGACAAAGTGGAGAGACACAAGCCCCTTTTATGCAATCAAAAAGGCTGCGACGAGGTCTTGGATTACTTGAAGCAGATGATGCTGGAATGAATTTGTTCCAATTTATAATTAATTATTGATTAATAAATTTTACTCCTAGTAAATTACATATAATTCTAATCTTAGGAACCTAATTTTTTTTAAAGTTGGTGGTGATAACACTTGATAGTTGGTAGCGCTGCTTTTGTTTTTGATTGCTGGCCGATGTGTAAAGTGTTGTAAGCCGAAAAACTGGTAATAATTTACTATGAAGTTATCATTTTGAAACCGTAAGCCCCCCTACATCAGCTAAATAACGTTAAAGCCCCCAGAAAGCAGTTAGTTCGCGCGGTAAGATAATGATCGCAAAAGTGAGGTTATGTGACTTTGTTTATTTGTCCCTGTTTCATTACATAAAAAGTGAGATGACTAAGTCGAGTTAATCAACAGGTTCAGAATGGAGACGGTGGACATCCAGGCGGTGGAGTCGAAGCTGAGCGACGTGACAGTCACGGCCATCCCCATGACTCCGAAAGTGTCTCAGCAGCAGCCCGGCCAGTCGAAATACGCCCAGCTCCTGGGGGTTATTGAAGAGATGGGGAGGGAGGTGCGCCCCACGTATGCGGGAAGTCGGAGTTCGGCGGAGCGCCTCAAGCGAGGTATCGTTCATGCGAGGATATTGGTTAGGGAGTGTTTGATCGAGACGGAGAGGAGTGCACGGCAGTAATGGGACAGTTACCTTTAATGACCAAATAACACTATGTCAATTTCAAATTAAGTCAGGTAATCAAGTACAAATCCTACCACAATGCCAGGTTACTTTCATACATAGCTTCTGTAGGTCGTTCCAAAGTGTTAACATAATTAGAGGTTTATTGTAAATTGCGAAATGAGATTCGTGCGAGTCGTTGTGAAATTATTAAGCATTGATCTCATTTTTCGGCTTTGTTTAATTACTTAAATTTGTATACAAAGTTGTAGTTTTATATTGCTCAGGTGTAAAATAGGGAACATATTTTTACATATTTTGTATCCGATAGGTTTTTGTTTTAGAATACTGTATGCACGTTTATAATGAATAAAACGTATTTTTTTTATTATTATTTATTTGGAATTAACTACTGCTGGTGCGCTCTTCAGCTGGGGATTCGCTCGATGCGTTCACAGACACCGGGGGGAGATAGTACACTTTGATTAAACTGTTGAGCCGAGCGACTTCACCGTCCTCTCTCTCGAGACTCCGCAGCATTTGAGTGAATTTAATTATGCCTTCGCGGCCGTTCGGGAAGCCAAACTCTTTGATAACGTCCATCTGCACTTGCATCACGATAGGAAACAAGAACTGCATCATCTTCAACATTTCGTTCCCAACGTTGTCTTTCGCCTCTTCCAGTTTCTTCACATTTTGGGGCGTCTGCAGCTCTTCGAGGGTTTTGTTGAGGATCTCGATCGCTAATTCTGACGTTAGTGTCGGAATTGTCTCAGAACGGGCCATAATTTTTCGAACCTAACCCAACTTTTTTATTTACAAATAATCGCGCTGTTGCCAGCTGAACTTCAATAAATACGCTGATGTACAAGACAGCTGTCAACTGTCATTTTTCAAATAGTGGCGGGTTAATTATTGAAAATTGAATGAAAAACCGACTTCAGTTTATTTCTTTTATGAATGTAAGTGAAAATAGCTATCACGATACATAAATTTCCAATAAACCCTTCTTAGACGCGCCTATTTCCTTCTTATATTACAAAAACCCTAATCTAGGAAATTAGTCAATATTTACATGTTTGTAGTAGTTTAAAATAATATATTATTGCATAACTCAACATGAATGGTAAATAACTCTAAGTATATACAAATATAGCAAGTTAAATACAATAAACAAATATATATAGAAATATATTACGTAAAATTAATAATTCTTTTATACATAACATGATACAACTGATTTGTAAAGTAATGAAAATACTGGTTTAAACCTAAAAATATACACTAAAATATAAAATTACTGTTTTAGGCATTGAATAAATAAAATTATTTGGTAATACGAATTGAGGCAGTTTACCAAATGAAACAGCGTAACCTTGACGATATAGAAAACTGTACATATCAGTCTCTAAGTGACGGACCATTTTGAAGTAAAGCTTTTTTAAGCAAGCAATTTATAAAATCCTTAATTTATTTAATCCAAAATATAGATATGTTCTTTGTATAACAATAAAAACTTGTTTGTATAACATCCAAACTAAATGAGCAATAATTCCATCACATTTTCGCGAAAACATTAAAATATCGATTTGATGAACGGAAAAAAGCCACAAGGAACGTGTTGCATCTTCACTTTTCTTTCCAAATTATCCTAAAAACACTGGTGTATGAAGAAAATTTCGTGTACAGTTGCACAGACCTGCATCAAGATCAGTCAGACCAATGCGAACGATCTCTGAGGCGGCTCTTACCAAAAAAACTGAATCGGGGGTGAGGTTAAGACAAGAACGGATTGGCCGGTTCGCTGTTCTTCATCCACGGCGTCCCCAACTGGTTATTGCTCGGTGCCGGAGTCCAAGGATCCTGTATTTGCTGCGCTGGCAGCCCGCTGAAAGCCCCGTTCGATCCGAAACCTTGACTGCTACTCGTGTAGGGCTGCGCCCCCAACCCCCCCGTCGAATAGGCCGTGCTCGCGGGCGTCGTGAAGGGCGCGAAAGACGCCTGTTTTATTTCGTTAATTGACGGTTTCGGCGCCGGAGTGCTGAACACCGGCCTCTGTTGAGCTTGAGCGTCCGAAAACGGATTCGCAGCCATCGAAGAGTTCATCGGTTTACCTTGAACCAATCATGAAATAAATCCAAGAAGGAGAAAAAACTCAACACTCACTGGTCGTCACCAAGTTGTCCAGGTTGACGAGAGCGGAGTTCTCCCCGAGGAAGCTCTGCGGGGTCTTCTTCGTGGCGCCCGTCGAAGGACTCAGCGTCGACGTCGGCAGGGCGTCACCGAGGAGGTTCAGCTCGAACGGATCCGTCGAGCTGCTGTGTGTGCCGTTCGTTGTAGTCGACTTCGGAGAGGTGCGGTTTCTGTTGGTGATGACGTCGAACTCGTCCAGGTCCGTGGAGGAGCCCTGGCTGTTCGGCGACCACGGGTCGTGCTTCACCTGAGCTGGAGGCGGCGTCGTCGTCGTGGTCAGGACGCCCCCCCAGGGGTCCGGTTTGGGGGGAGCTTGCACCGGCTGCCAGGGGTCCGCCGGGGCCGGCGTGCTGCTCGGCGGGGAGGAGAGCGAGTTCGATTGCCATGGCGAAGATTGCTACAAACAGATCGATCGGAAAAAGGTCACACAGTGCGGTGGGTGCGTTCACAACCAAAAACATTAAGGGTGATTAACCTTTTTTTTTAAAGGTTTTGGTGTTCGAATTTTTTCTTCTTCCAAGTTGGTTAGACAATTAAAATTAAGTCACTGGGATCTGCGAAAGGTGGTATACATGAAAGACCAAGCAGTTTTTAACAAGAACTTTTTAAAATAGATTTTACATGGAATTGATGTCAAATTGACAGATGAACAGTTTCGTATTTACTGTGCGTTTAACAACCCCTCGCAAGATCGCCATCTAGCTCTACCAAGCCGTCAACAGCAAAACCGAAACCACTCGTATACGTACCACCCGAAGAAAATCAAAAAGATTCAAATCCAAGGACTACAGAAATAAAGAACAATGAATAGAATGAACCACCCTGACGTTCTCCACCTCCACCGCGCTTACCTGAGGCCGAGGCGGCTGGGGCATCCCCCAAGGGTCCACCGGGGGCGCGGCGGCGGTTTCCCCCAAATTGACGTCCAGAAGGTCCACCATGTGGCTCTGCTGCTGCAACTTCTCCTCGCTGGCCCTGAACAAGAGTTCGATGAACGAAAAGAATGAAGAGATAACAAATTCAATGTCAAACCCACTCGATAAATCGATAATTTTCTTTTATGTTGCGGTGAGAGCCTCACCATCATTAGTTATATGAAATAAATGAGTCTGTACGACCACAAAAGTTATGTTGGAAACTTATCCAAGTTTAATTAACTTTAGTTGTAAACAAGGGGAAAAAGAAAATTGCATTACTTCCACCTGATGTTGGGATTAATGAAGACAATTAAATTAAATGCGGATAGAGAGGCTGCATCTCGGGTTTGACACAAAATGTTTAAATGACAAAATTAATTTGTCAATTTCTAACTATGGTTTTATTTACTTCATTTAGTTGATGATGACGAGGGCTCTCACCGAACCATTAAGAAAATAACTCACTTAAAGTCCTGCTGGCTCTGGCTGAGGGCCAGCTGCAGCCGCACGTCGTCCGACTTCCTCTTCTGCTCCTCCTGCTCCGCCTCCTCCCTCGACATGGCCAGAGCCAGCTGCAGCTGCAGCTCCTCTTCTCCGGCTGTCTGAGGTCTCGCGTTCTCGATCTCCCTCGGCAGGTCCAGGTCCCTGTTGCTGCTCCACTCGCCCTTGAAGGCCGGATATTTCGGACTGCACGGCGTGTCCAGGCCGCCGTCGCTGCCGAATCCGCTGGCGCTCTGGGCGAACCGCTCCTTGGCCTTGAGCGCCCTCGCGCGCTCGTTCTTCAGTCTTTCGTCGTCCTTCAACAGGTTCACCAGCTGCTTGGCCTTCTCGCGCACGTTCTGGCCTTGGTCCTTGCCTGACGGGGCAAAACTTTGAATTTCGCGCTGATGGGAATCGATCGACTCACCTTCCTCGAGGTGCTGGAAGTCCTTCAGGGTCTGTATGGCGAAGATGTTCTCTTTACACTGCTGCCCCACCTTCTCCGAGCCGGTTTTGATCAGGTACTCGAGGAGGACGAGCGCTTTGTAGACGTGCCTCCAGTTGCGGCCGTGGTCGTTGAGCCTCTTCCACACCATCTGCATGATCTCGCTGAAGGCCACGACGTTGTAGGTCAAGTCGGCGATCTCCGCCATGATCGTGCTGCTCGGACCCCATGGGTCGTTCGAGGTGGCCTCGCGCACCTTCTTCTGGGCGTCCGAGTAGTTGTGGGCGAAGTTCTTCAGGTTACGGCGGATTCCAGCCACATTCACTTGCATATCGTGCGACCCTCGTCTCATCTACAACGCCAAGACGAGGTAACTCACGGGAATTTCAAAGGGAACAGACGCGAGCCGGTTGGGGTAAATCTCTAAGAACTTGGTCTTGCAAATATTCAATTTTCTAAAATCGATCTTTAATTATTTTATTTTAAGCAAGATGCAAAATATATGCTGACGTGAAAACAAAGTTTTCAAATTGAATTAAATTAAATTGCACTGCTTTCTTGATAAGATACAATTTTAAAAAATATCGCGGTCGTTCGATTAAAATGTAATAAAAAAGAAAACAGCACGCCACTGATTCTAAAATTTATAGTACGATCGCGCTTGCGCTTTGTATTTCATCATTGTTACCACCCTCGAAAATGCAAAGATTAGATTTAAATTTATTTTAAAGAAAAATGATATGACTTAAATACAGAGTGATCACCAAAATTGATGGAAACATGAAAAAACGAAATCCAACTTATTGGAGCTTGCAGGACATGTTGAAATATTTTTGATTTCAATTGTATTGTTAAACAATCATTATTATTATTCGTGTTGAACAAAATTTGTCACATACTTGCCATAACATTGTGTCATTGTCACACAATGTGACCAACTCTACGTAATGTAATAAACAAATATAAAAATCAATTTAATAAATCTCATCATAAAAATAAATGATATATATAGCTTATGACATTTTTTCAAATAAAATAAATTTAAGGAACAGCGATTGATATGTATAATTAACGTGTTTGTACAAAACGGAAAAATTTAATTCCACTCTCGAAAGTTCAAAAACAAAGTTAGGAGCTGTCAACAGGAATTTTTTGAAATAATTGATACATTTTTTTTTTAAATCGAACTTTGAAATTTTGGTTTCCTTTATATTATTATTTTTAATCTTCTCTACGAAGGGCTATGTTTACATTCTCTTTTTAATCGGTCGTACTACAATTTGAAATTGATATTTTAACTTCTGAAAGGTTAAAATATGTGTTCTGATTTACACAAATATGCGATTTTAAATAAAAAATTATCGCGAAGAAAGCACGTCCTCGTCGTTGCGACTAATATGTTGATTTTACAAGGTTGGAAATCGAGTTGGCCGGGGTGCTTCTAAGAAAATAAACTTTGTGGGTCAAGGCTAGGCGAAACATTTGCATAATTACACAAATGTCATGCGTACAAATGTTTCTGCTATTTGCGCTCATTTTTTTCGCATTTTTAAAATCATTCAAGTAACACAACTCAAAAAAAAAACGAAAAAACATAGCAAGCGTAAACTCACTGACGAGTTTGTCAACGACATTTGACATGCACAGCTTACTTTACAACTTTACATAAACAAATTATTGACATAACCACTTAATGTGGGCGTTATGTTTAAAGATGGGAGCGAAAATGCCCACCTCTAATCGTGTCATTAAAATTACTCTTCTCAGAAACGTAATTTCAGAGAATTTTCAGTTTATTTGAAACAATTTTGTAAAAGTGTTTATGGTAATTGTTGAAATTAAACGTCATTCAAAGGTTGGATTTCTTCGAATTCCAAGAAGTTATTACCGCGAGCAATACAACAAAACAAGCAGTGACGTCTCCGGCTCCTGCAGCACTTGGTTATGACGAACTTTGATTTGCTTTTTTCGCAGTTCGAGCTGTCGCAGGCGGCGCGATAATTAAAAAACAATCGGAACAATTAATACCTCGAAGATACTGGAAAATTTGCGCGGCAATAATGACGAAACAACAGAAGCAAAAACGTGCACAATTCAATTTGGGATATAATCACATTTCACCCAACCGTCTCGCCTTTATCATCTAATTTTGGAGAAATAAGCTGGCTTAGCAAACAAAAGCAAGTAACTTGGTTGTTTCAGTATTACCAACGGTAAATATTTGTTTGAGGTAATGATGATTTGAACTTACTTTGTCTTGTTAGTCGGTTCGTTGTTAGATTCCACTTAAAACAGCCGTCTGCGAAAACATTAATAAAATGTTATGTAGAAAACACATCATGCAAAAAGTTGCCAAAATAACAACATGCCAGAAATAAAAAAAATCACACATCAAACAAACAAACTGTAAATCTCCTTATCAGATAAAGGATAACCGAGTAATGATGACTAAATGGTTTTTTGGAATCAATGAGGACCGAGACAAGCCAATCAAGCACACACACATACACAGCCACTTTTCCGAAATTATTGTTCCTATTTTTATTGGGGTCGACCTTGATTTCCTTCTTGTGGTTGCCACCAATTCGAGTAACTGTACCAGGCTACAAGAAATTTTGGCTGATCGGCATGTGCGGCTCCGACCACCAAGCTCACACTGACAAAGCGATATACAAAGCTGGAAAAGCTAAAAACACAACGAAAACACCTAAAAAGTCCGAAATAAATAGATGGACACCTAATAAACACGACCGACACACAAAACTCACCTATTTTGACAACCACGAAACGAACTGCACTGTCTCGCTTAAAAAAAATCCAAACGCGGCGCCGATTTCACAGAGGATCCTCTACGAATTTCACGAACTGTTCACGGGGTCACTGCAAATTTATTAGAGTTAAATTAATTTATTTTCGTACCCTAAATGATGACACTACACTTTATCATTTTCACAGCGCGAATCCAACATGGCGGCGTATTTTCTTCGCAGGACAAAAATAACACACGCACCTCCAGTTCTTTACCAACCGCTTACGAGCAACGGCCGTCGAGGACCCTTCGAATCGCGAAAGTAGCACCTGATTACAGACCGGAAGTGCGATAAATCCTCAATTTTTCAGGAAAAATGACATATCACGAGGACCCCACCAATGAGGTTAACCCAGTTCGGGCGACGTTGCGAAATCGCCGATTTCCATTAAAATTGCTCCGTCCAATTTGCGTCCGCGATAAGTACCGCGTCATTGTAATTCCAGAAGCAGACGCCACTCGAACGAGATAACTGCGATGGAACGCGTCTGCAAGCGCGAAATTAACCAGATCCCCGGCCACAACCGGCAACGCCGCAAAGCGCGCTTTTTTGAAAAAACCTAACCTCAATCTTTCGCGACGATGGTGTCCCCAAAAAAACGGATTTTCGCAGTTCTCGAGACATGGCAACGAGGAAACTGTTCACGCTGGTGTTCCTGAAGCGGCAAGGCTCGGTTCTGTTGGGGCTGAAGACGCGGGGGCTGGGGAAGGGGCTGTGGAACGGCTTCGGGGGCAAAATCGAAGACGGCGAAAGCGTGGTGAATTGCGCCAGGAGGGAGCTCCGAGAGGAGTGCGGTTTGATGGCGAGTGACTTGAAACAGCTCGGAGTCGTGAAATACGAGGCCGATTTCGAAGAGTGTGCTTCCATCGTTCACGTTTTCACCTCTTCGAAATTTGAAGGTGAAGAGAAGGCTAGTGAGGAAATGAACCCTATTAAGTGGTACAAATACCACGACATTCCCTACATGCAGATGTGGCCCGATTCTGTCAGCTGGTACCCGCTCATGCTCCAAGAAAAATTCTTCTCGGCACATGTAATCTACAGTACAGAATCAACAATTAGGGAGAGCATCATACAAGAGTATGGTAGCATTAACAATGCCCTAAAGCTTGCCCAGTAAGTAATTTTTTTGTAACAATAAAAAACCATTTTTTTATAAAAAATTGTAATAATCAAATAAATACACAAAATCAATTGAGTTGGGCTTCATGCACGAGAGCCCTGGCCAAGTTCCTCGTGGCTGCCAGCCTGGAAAGCGCGATTTTATCCTTCAGCTCCTTCAGATGCTCCCTCTCTTCCAAGCACTGCATTATGGTGAAGGTGTCCGTGGAGGAAAACACCATTTCTTCACACTCCAACAAAGGAACGGTTTCTGTGAGGAGAATGCCCCAGAAGCTGTAAAATAACGCTGTGATCTCGCCCGACGTGACAGGAACCCACTTACTAATTCGGTATGATTTTGGACTCCAGAAGCGAAATTAACAAGCTCGCCGCCTCCTTGTACTCCTTCGCTCGATACAATTTGTGAAACTCGAAATATTTCCCCAAAAATATCAGCCTGTCGCTCGCCAAAATGCAAGATCCTAAATTGTCCAATAGGTCGGCGTTGGTCAAATTTCCGCTCTCCGAATACTGGCGCAGGAATTTATCGGCCAAGTACGAGACGAAAGCGCTGTCCTGCGACTTCAACGCCCAGGCCAAGGCGTGCCCCAATCGCCCCCTGTTTTTGCAGACCATCCCTTGTACTTTGCAGATGCTTTGCGCGGTCTCCGGCAGATTTCTGTTGATTGCTTCCCGAACGATTTTTTGGGTGCGCAATTCTGAATCTAAAGGCAGTCTGGGGAGGAGCAATTTAGTAACTTCCAAGCCGTCTTGGGGGCAGTGGTCCAAATAACTCAAGCCGACTTGCCACAGCGATTTATGACCCATCAGTAACGTCCCATAATCGATCAGGAATGATTCGCGCAACTTCTCTGGTTGGCTGTAATTCTGACGTCATCAAATGCGGTTTGTTCTTTGGCTACTTACAAGTTCTCGCTTTCTACATTTAAGTCGCTCAGGCGCCCCGCGTGGTACAGCAGGTCAGTTAAGTGGCACACGAACCACCCGTTTTCAGTCATGTGCTGTACTTCTTTGATGACCTGTAATCATAATTAAAACGATATGACTTAAGTCACATTTCAATTGTTAAACATTATTGGAGGGGGATCAGAATTACGTCCTCTGCAGTATTATGAAATCATTTTTCTTTAAAGAAATCAACTACTACATTCATCACTTCCCCACTTTGACCTGTTTAAGTGAGGCTTTATATCAAAGTTACATCCACCTAGCAGTAGCGAGATGGAACAGCGCCCCCTACCTGCAAAACATCAAACTCCATGGCTGCCAACAGCACCCTGTCCAGGTGCTTGATTCGGTTCCCGATCGACATTTTCGTGATGCACTGCTTCGCGAGTTGCCCCAGTTCGAACGACTTCACCGTGGGCTGCGTAAAAAACAACCAAGCGGCCAGGAGTTCGTACCAAGCCTCGCAATATTGTTGTATTTCCCCCCAAGCTATCTCATCACCAACTGCAAGCTACAAAAAATCCAGTTGAGAAAAATCCGCCGATGTTTCAAATGCAAACCTTCATGATGAGATTCAAATTGTAACAAGAAATGAACAGTTTGGCGTCGATTTTCGACTGCACGTCCACCACCCAGTGGTTCCACTGCATGTTAAATTCAGCGACCGACGTCCCACTGAACATCTACAACATGAAATGATAATCGCGGCCGAGGGGAGAGTTCCACTTACGTTGTAAACAGGCATCGCTCTCAAACACTGATCCACCACTTTGAAGGGTTGCGTTTCCGCGTCTGAATGCAACTTTAATAGCGCCCTTGCAACTTTGATTCTCCCTTGCAACAGCGACCCTATTACAGTCTCCCAGTAGTCAGGATGCGACTCTAGCCCCCCCAAATCGCCAGAGAGCATGGTGGCGGCGTTTCTCTCGTATTTGGGAAAGTGGAATCGCACCCAGTCCAGCAAATGGGGCAACACTATATTGCCTGGGACGGCATCCACGAATAGAATTTCACACAGGTGCCAAATGCACTCCACCGAATAGAAGATCGTGATGTAATTCTGCAACTCTTCCCGGTAGTCGCCGTTCGCTCTCATCACCTCATCTTGGAGATTCTCCAAGCAAGCTCTGACGATGGATCTGTATTGGCGGCTCATTTTCAACAGTTCCGGCTTGTGTTCGGAGGCGGTGGCTGTTAAATTCTGCACGTTCAGGAACGTGCCGTTCGCCTCGTTGACGAGCTTGCGCAGGATCGGTTTGAATAAAATGATGTCTTGTCGGAGCTGAAACACCGAAGCGTCCGAAGGGGCGAAGGCGCTGGGCTTGTCGACTTGCGAGACGATTTTCTGGTGGCCGAACACGCCCAGTTCGTTGATGGACAGCCAAGAGGCGGCCACTCCGGCCCTCCTGCATAACTCGTTGGGGATGATCTGGAAAAATAATTCAAACGAGGTAGTGACATAACCTCAAACCCTCACAACGGCACTCACGAACGTTTTCACGGTTGTTTCCATCACGGGACGACACAAATAACGAAATTAACTCGAACCCGACACTGAATCGTGTATTTACATTGAAAAAACTGCGATTTCGAAGTTTTAACCAAAATTAAAAGCACCGATTTCGGGCGGCTTTGGGGATTTTTTGCGCGGCTGGCGCCAGGTGGCGCTGGTGATTATTTGAATTTTTAATTGAAACTTTTGGCGCTCCTGTTGGATTTTTTACTGCTTTTACTCTCTTTGCGTTTTCGAACGAAATGCTTCATTATGAAGTCGGTTTGTTTCAGCGTCAGGGTGTCGATGGATTCTTCATCTTCGGTTCGCTTCATGTCGTGGAGATTCGTTAGTAAGTCTTCAACGAAACCATACTGATCCTTCAACGTTTCCACTTGCGACTTCCATTTCTTCATCAAACGGTAGTTTTCTATAAAAGCAAACCCGAATAGGTGATATTTAAAAAAATATAACTCCATCAATATGTGCAATTTGAGCTATGTGAGTCAAGTTGCATTGCCTCTATGAATTATATGGACGTCAAGCCAGTTTTACACGGTAATTTTTTTTGTACTGAAGGGGGTTTACCTCTCGCCTTGTTTTCCCTATCATTTTCTTTATCAGTCGTCAACTTGTCCATCATCTTAGCACGCACGCTTTGAGACTCGTAAAATTTGGCGATGTGGTTAGAAAGCGTGTTCAAATAAACCAGGAAGGTGCTGATATTTTCATCACTGACGACTTTATTCTTCATCAAATAATGAACCAAGAACCAGTCAATTATCTGAATTAAAAGCGTTATTTCACAGTTTTGGGCACCGGGGCACTTTACCCTGAATTCCATAGGAGTCACCCCTTTAAGGGCGTGACTTACGGCGATCTGTTTCAGGAAATCCAGAGCCAAGTCATTTTGGTTATTCCTGAAATAGTTTAACATTATGTCGTGGATGTAGAGCAAAGTCACAAAGTGGATAATAATTTTTTTTATGATGGTCGTTGTGGTGCTCGTTGTTGATGCCGAAACTGTGTTTCTCATATCAAACGACTGTCGAAATCTATCGGAAATCACGTCTGGAAGCTGTGCGGTTCTAGAAACACTAATTTGCTTCAATCAAAACAATGACTCTTTGAAATACCCCTCTTGAAGGTCGTCACAAATGGTTCTGATTTGCCTTTTCAAAGCTTCCATCACTTGCCTTGTCACTTTCAGGACAATTGGCGTGAACTGCTCCGTGGTGCAACACTCTTGCTGAAGAATCAAAGACTGCATTCTCCTCCACTGAAACGACTCACTTGAACTTGTTTTTTGCGAGTTGTCTAGTGATTTGGTAAACGAGGGGGCGTCACATAGTGATGGCAGTGTGATTGACAATGAAATTTTGGAATGATCCGTAGGACAAAACAGGGCAGCCTCGTCGCTTTCGTTTCGTTTACTTGAACAATTTAGTACGTTACCCATTTTTAATGACAACCAATTTAAAAAATGTCAAACATTAAACAAAATTTATTTCTACAACTTCAGTACAACTAATCCTTAAATATCTCGCTGACTTTAACTTTTAAATTGGGTTTTTCTCTGCTCTCTTGCGCGTCTTTAAAAGTACTACTAAGACTGACATTTTCGTCTTCCTTCCCCACTTCTCTGTCCCGTTTCAACAGGTCAAGCGCTTCCTCATAAATTTGTTGCCGAGCTCCTTCCCCGCCATACTGAGCCTCGATTTTCCTGTAATTGTCTATAAACTTTTGGGTCAGAGTTTTGTGTTTGCTATCAAACATATTCGTGGCCCCTATATTCTTGTTGCGTTGATGAAATAACCTAAAACTCAACGATCAATTCCCACGCGTCATAACTTGGAGACGTACGCTCGAATGTTATCCTCTTCATAAAATATTTTCTTCAATGGCAAATTAGGCGCGGGGCGGTCGAATCTTGGCTCTTCTTTGGGTGGAAAGGCTTCATAAAGGTCGTACCAAAGGGGGCGATCCTCCCAGCTTAGCGCCCCCGATTTGATCAAACCGGTAGCTCTACAAATTGAGTTTAGATTGATTTCGCAATTTTAATACGCACCTTGTGTAAATCGTCCCGATTTTCTCTAAACGACTCTGTGCCATTTCAAACAGAACAACCTAACCTAAAAATCGATTAGGGATTTTGGGCTCGCCATGTTGGCGACGCCGTCAAATAAACGTCAAATTTGACATTTGAATAAACGTGGTTTGAATATTCGCCGAAATGGTCAACATCACCGAAAATCAAATTCGCAACATCGGCAAAGTGCTGAAAGACGAAACCAGACCTTTAAAAGAGCGGTTTCGAGCACTCTTCACATTGCGCAACGTGGGGGGGCCCGTTTCGATAGAGTGCATACAAGAATGTTTCGGTGATGGCTCCGCCTTGTTAAAACACGAACTGGCCTACTGTCTGGGACAGATGCAGGATTCTGAGGCGGTCTCCGTTTTAATTAAAGTATTAGAAGACACAAAGCAAGAACCGATGGTGAGACATGAAGCAGGTTTGTTTTTAATTGTGACAACCAACATAACCTCACTTTTCTCCAATTGCAGCCGAAGCCTTGGGGGCGATAGCCTCGGTTGAAGCGACCCCCATTTTAGAAAAATTCAAAGCCGACCCTGTGATCGAAGTGGCAGAAACGTGCGAACTGGCGTTGGAACGAATAAAGTGGTTAAATAGCCCGGAAAGTGCCCAATTAGATGTGAAGAGTCCTTATAATTCAGTCGATCCGGCGCCACCAGCAACGTGTGATGATGTGGGAGAACTGAAACAAGTACTCTTAAACGAGAATGCATCGCTCTTCGAGCGATATCGCGCGATGTTTTCGTTGCGCAATCTTCAGACCAAAGAGGCTATTTTAGCCCTCGGAGTTGCGCTGAAATACGGGAGCGCCCTGTTCCGACACGAGATCGCTTTTGTTTTGGGGCAAATTCAGGATGAGGAAGGGGTGCCGTTTTTAAAAGAATCGCTGGAAGATTGTGCCGAAAATGAAATGGTGAGGCACGAGTGCGCCGAGGCTTTGGGGGCTATTGCCACCGATCATTGTATAGAGATTTTGAACAGGTTCGTTAAGGATGATAAAAGGGTCGTGAAGGAGAGCTGTGAGATAGCGCTAGACATGTGCGAATATGAAAACAGTCCCGAATTTCAGTATGCCAATACTCTGCAAGTGTCATAGTTGCAATATGATTTTATTATAGATGAATAATAAAAATCTGTATTATTTTTTATTATGTTCATATATGTAAATACAATTACCAAATGTATGGGAAATTTCCTATAGAATTTTTAAGCTAAAATCCCATAGAAACCAATACAACATAACTGGTTTTCTTCTAGCATTCAGAGGGATAAAAATGTTTTGTTTGTACACAACGTACACATTAACACGGAGTTAATCATTCGTGAGCAATTACCATTTATCATGTTATTGCATCACTAACTGACATCCTTAAAAGCAAAATGTTGTAAAAGCGATGACAAGATTTCGTTTACATTTTACTTAAATATAGATCCTTTGGTCACATTTTGATAATAAATAACCGCGAAAGTCGGGGTGTCATTGTCACAAAACCACATTTATATCACTAAATTATGCATGAAGTATTGATACAGTTATTTTGTATACTCCAGTTAATAACAATTGGTACCACTAAGGTCGGCATTTCCCCGCTTCAGACCAATGAAAGTTTGACTGAAGATTGCGTGAGCAACATTTTATCGAGACATTTCCAGCCAAATCAACTGGTTCTGGCTGTGAACATTAGTTTTGTTCTAAACTACCCTTCGGTGCGACTACAGGTTTTCGAAAATATCGAATGGATGCAGTTGGCGAGGGTTAACATTTATATTATTAGTACTGATAGGGGTGACTTTAAAGCAGCTCTGCAGCACCTCGCCGACTTTCGCAATTTTAACCCTAGAGCGAAACTGATTTTGATTTGGGGCGACCAAGTCGACGAAGAAATTTTTGAAACTTTTGTAAAATTCTACATGACTCGAGTTGTGGTGGTGGAACTACCCTCCCTGAAACTTTTTACGTATTCCCCTTATCGTGGCAGAAACGTGGCACATCCCAACACAACCGTCATCCCTCTCGGATATTGTTCCGAAAGTTACAAAAATCTTCGTTTGTTTGCCAAAAAGTTACCAAAAACTTGGGAAAACACTGTGGTGAGGATTTCGTACGTACCTCTGGAACCTTACGATATAAATCCTGAAGAAGACGTGAAAGGAATGGAAATTTACACTCTAGAATCCATTAAGAAGTTTCTTAAATTCAAAACGCAATATTCCATCGCTAACGTTTCTTATTACGACGAAAAAAAGCCAGAAACCTTCTATGAAGCTTATGGACGCTTACTAACCCATGAAGTAGACATAGCACTCGGAGCTTTCTATTTGAAAGACTTCGAACACATAGACTTAGACACCAGCTACGCTTATCTCCAAGACGGTTTCTTCTGGGTGGTACCGAAAGGGCAAATTATTGACCAATGGAAGCGAATCGTTCTGGCATTTGGTTTCATTACTTGGATTGCGTTCCTTTTATCGTTTCTATTTTTTAGTGGCATCTATTGGATTTATATGTACTTTTTCCAAATGGGTTTCTCCTCAAACATTTTCTTCTATTTCTTCGGTATTTTGATTGAGAGCACTGTTAATATCCCCCAAAAATACCAAATAAGAGGCTTGCTAGTCACGTGGATCTTCTACTGTTTGATCATCTCCACCGCCTTCAAGAGTCAGATGATGAATCTTCTCTCCGGGATCGATTATGAGCACCAAATCGATTCTTTGGAAGAAATTATCGAATCTCCTTTAAGAATCAACATGCCTCAAGGCTATGCCAATTTATACGACAACGAAGAGTATCCCTTGGAGCGCTACGTTTACGAAAACAATATCAGATGCGATGACATTTTAAAATGCCTCCAAAGAACTGCCAAAAAGCGCGACACCGCAAGTACTGCCATCGGACGTTATATCGACTTTATGAGACCTCAATTTCTGGACAAAAATGGTCGAAGCATGATCCATGTTCTAAACGAGAAAGTCTATCCGATGTCCATCCACATGATCTTTTCCAAAGGTTACCCAATCTTTGGCCAAATCGACCATCTGTTGCTAATAATGGAGGCCAATGGCATCACCGATTTTCTCTATGATCGCATAACCCACATTTTAAATTTGCGATATATGACCAAAACCGGTCCAGTTAAGTATGCTTTGGTCAATGATGTCAAGACAATGGTGCTCCCTTTCGTCATATTGGGTTTTGGGCAAGTGCTAGGTTTTGTAGTTTTCTGTTTAGAGTTGCTCTGGAGCCAAGTGTGCAAAAATACAAATAAAATTTGTAAAAAGTGTTGGTGATTAAAACAATGATTAGGAGAAAATGTTTATTATTCTCCAATTTCCGTCAAGTATTCGATTATGAACACCAAAACCGAAGCTCCTATCCCCACCCCCCACAACAAAAACGCCATCTGCATCTGCTTCAAGCCGAGGACTTCTACCGAAAATTTCGACTTTTTGCTCATAGCCATGCGAGCGTTATATCCAGCCTTGTCATACAAATGCTCGATCACACCGTTAGATCGGAGCCTCATCAACAGCTGGTCGATCTGTGGAAAAATCGGGTACCCCTTAACGAAAAACAGATGAATGTGAACCGGGAAAATGGGCGTTTTGAAGAGGTGCAAAAGAACATCACCGTTAGGGTCGACGTATTGTGGTAAAAAGAACTCGTTGCTCCTCTGGAAGTCTATGGTGACGCAATCTTGCTCGAAAGCTGTCCTAGTGATGCAAATCCTAGGATCCGGACAAAATTCGTAATTCTTCCTCACGTACTCCTCGTCGGAGTTGGTTTGGTAGTCGTAGAACTTCGCTATATCATGATCGATGATTATGTGCAACTTGGACGCGACGATATCGCCCAGACTGTCAATCTGACGCTCGTAGCTGTTCTTGGACATTGTGTCGATCAGCTTGCTTTTGAACATCGTCGACAAAATCAGACAGCAACAGGTCCAGACGATGATGACGATTCGGAAGGCTGGCATCTTGTTCAGGCTGTATTCCAACAGAATCTGGTAGAGCAAAATCCAAGTCGACGAGTAGGATATGTTGTATAAGATGTGGCAAACTACCATCATGATCGCAACGGAGAAGAAAATCGACAAGTACACTTCTTTACTGAAGATCAGACTGATCCTCTTCCAGTACGGGAGAATTCTCGCTTTGGGGACGAGCCATCTCGTCCCGTCCTCCATGTAAGTGTAGGACATGTCAAAATCCAGGTGCTCCTCGAACTTCGAATGGAAAACACCGATGGTCATGTCGCCTCTGTGCTCTTCTAGATCGCCTAGTATATGAGAGTAGGAACCGTCGATTTTGCTACCCCAATAGTCGAAACCCTCCCTCGTGTAGTTAACTTTGAACTGTAGATGTTGGGCGATGATGTCAAAAGCTTCGATTTCGATGCCTCTGTCGCTCCGACATTTGGGACAAATCGAGTATGGTGGTACCAAGTTGTTGAGAGCTTGAATCGTGGTATTCTTCCATTTTTTTGGCAAGCCATCTGTAGATTTGGAGTGTTTAATCAAGCCATCACTGCTACAAGTTGCCCAATGGAAAAAATCCACGCTGGGGTGGTCAGCGCTTTCGTACAAATACGGTTGGTAGCTGTACACTTTTTGGCCATTTTCGACCACCAGGAGTCTCTTTATGAAAAAATTCGCCGCTGTGGCGAACAACGAACGATCAATTTTGTCAACTACAACGATGAAGTTGCTTCTAGGATTGATTAGCTGGTTTTTGCGCAACTTCTTCAATACTCCGTTGAGATCGCTGCCATTTCTCAAATTCACAATACAAACTTCACTGCGTTCGATTTTGAACCAAATTAATCGTCCCGTGTTTAAATCGAGCCTAATTACAGGTTTCTCTAATTGTAAGTCTACATTTATCGCGTAAATTAAATTGGTTTCTTGAAAATCATCGATCACACTGTTGAGGCAGCAACTTAAAGAATGTTGTGGGTCTGGTGGTTTTGACAGTAAGTAATTTCCGTTGGAGTAGCCGAAAACGACGCTTAAAAAAAATAAATACATGGTTTTGCTTGTAATTGTCTCAATGCTTATTCTTCATATGTCTTTCTTAATGTGATATTCTGCTTTTATGTCGAATTCAAATGGTTTAGAATAAATCATTTTTGACTGTTATGGGATTACACGCCTAAATCGACGCTTTATCATAAACGTGCTCATTTGTTTTATTTTAGTGGGTAAATGTGTCAATTTCAAGGGATACGTTTGAAAAAAACGACAATAAAAATGTGTGTAACCGAGTCTACCGTATCGATATACAGAATGCTTTTTCATTAATTAATGCAGTATTTTTAGAGCAAAGCAATTGTTGGATTAGATTTGGGTTAAGTAAATAATAGCGACTGCCACTAAGTGAAACTGAAATTGATGTCAATTCTTGTGAAAGCGAAAAATTTGAATTATCGTGAGTTGGTTGTTATTAAATAGAAAAAGACCTTCAAATACGGTAATAACTTCTTATAATCATTTTGTAAAATAATCACCATAATGAAATTGTGTGGTTAATAGTGATTACGATTGGCGTTGTTAAATGCATGACGTGATTACTTTTCAATGTATATATATATTCACTATAATGTGTGACATCAAATTCAATTTACTTATACGTGAGGTGATCCAGAATTTTTTCCACGGCTGTATACGAAGGTGGAACATTTAAGCTGATGCACAATGAAGATGACTCTGTGGGAAGTAAGCGACGATGTTAAAGAAGAACTCCCAAAATTGTTCAACAGAACGAGAAAAACAATGGATGAGGACGTGGAGACGTTGCAAAAGTGGATGCAAAAACAGCCGCATTTACCAGAAATCTTGGGTAGACAAATTAAATAAAGTCCCAACAGAGTACAACTTTACAGCATTTCAGACGGCAATGTTGTAAGAAATTTCTTGATAATGAACAAATGCAGCATCGAACAAACGAAACAAAAAATCGACTTGTACTACACGGTGAGATCGAAAATTCCGGAACTTTTTGAAAACGCCAACCCCAAATTGCCTCACATGAGGAAAATGATGGATGTGATGTAAGTATTCAGTTTTCAGAAGGCTGTTATTACTTTTTGATTAGATATTTGATTGCACTTCCCAAACTGACGAAGAACATGAATCGAGTGACGATGTTCAAAGTGAGGAAATATGTTCCAAGTAATGAATATGATTTTCTCAGTTACTACAGCCACATTATAAATTTAGTGGAATTACGTTTAAAGGAAGATTACTTCTTGGGCAATATAATAATTCTTGATATGCAAAATGTTCCTCTCGAAATGGTGGGAAAGAATCCATTAAATCTCTCGCTAAAACTGACAACTATCTATAAGAATGTGGCTAAGTCACCACTTGAAGCCATTTATATCATCAATTATCCACCCTTCGTCGGTCACCTTCTATTCATTTTTCAGATTTGTCTATCGCGAAAAATATTCGAAAGGGTGAGAGGTCCAACGAATAAGTTTATTATTTTTATTTACTAATCGATTCATTGGACAGATTCGGATAATCGAAAGCGTGGAAACTTTGCAAGAACTCGTCGGTAAAGAAATACTCCCTGTAGAATATGGCGGAGAAGAAAAATCTCTGGAAGAACTAAATGGTAATAACCAATTCACAG
>QDEB01075205.1:0-13108 GCA_004193795.1 Asbolus verrucosus
AAAAAACTGTAATTTTCAGTAATGATTTAAAGACGATTAAACCAAATCCGTTTTGTAGTTGTTGGGATCAATATTATTTTCATTGTTTATTTCAATTTAAAAAAAGATTGTTTTAAGTGAAAGTGAATTTCTAATTTCTGTATTTTAAGTACATCCACTAAAAAAAAGTTAAAAAATGTACCAAAAAATGTTTAAAGTCGTCTGTTTTTTTCCCTAAAGAACACGTAATTTTTCTCTCGAGTAGTGATATCAAAAATTATCTTAAATACAGTTTTTTGTTATAAATAATCGAAAAGTATTTATAACTATTTATTACAATTTTTGGCATATGTTTTTCGAAAAATGTAGAAATTTACATAGACCATTAATTAAATTTAAATTATTAAAAATAACTCAGTAAGACTTTTTGCCGTTCCAAAAAGGAGAACTTCATATTAACAGTTTAACATTTTTAAATTATCTCCATGGAATGAAACACCTCAATGGTATATAGTTGAATATACACAATATATAATTATAGAAAGCGGAACAGTCATTAAAAAAAATCGTTGTGGTAATACCCAAACATTCTAACTCATACACACATATCAAAATAAAATATTGGAAATGTTGTTATTACTGTAGTCAACAGGTAAATGGTAAATTGTTCAATTGAATATATTTTTTGAAGAACTAAAAAAATCAGAAATTGGACATATGAAAAGCAACAATTTTATTAAGGAATTTCTCATCATAAAGCCATCATGTACTTTGTAGGTAATTAAGAATCAATATGTACAGGCGTTTTTTCTGTGGTAACCATACAGTATGCGTCAAAAATAATGTCCCAGTCGAATACAGCGTCAACCGCTTTCAAATTGAAAACCAATCGTTTAAATATTTAATAATGCAAGTCAGAAAGTTGCATTCAACAGAGTTACTTACAAGAGAGAAATTACTTACAAGAGAGAAAACTAAATTCATGCTTTGGTACTCGACGAATGCATATTTTTTTCAATAGGCTGCTGTTGCTATCATTATCCACTAATCATGAGGAAATGTCCAAATTCGGATGATAACAATAAAACCTTCAGTTTTATTGTTTAGTGAAAGTTACTCAGTCAAGAGGAACCTCCTTTATTATAAACCAAAATATCGAGAATTCTTTGGACTTCAAATAAAAATATTTCTTCTCTTGTAAGTATGGAAATAAAAGAAAAGAGAACAAATGCTGATGATTCTTACTTAAGAGGAAAGACAATGGCAACACTCTCTGACTCTAATAACCTTAACTTAATTTGATGCACCTTTGAACTGTTTATTCAAATTATTGTAGTAATTTAATGGTGCTATTGTTTCACACTTTTTCACTGCTTACTAATACAAAAGCCAAAAGGAAATAATTTCCGGAAGGATCTTCATTGATTCTCTACGTACTCATAACCTGTATCTTGAACTCTACTTTCTCTTAAAAAAAACAGTTATATTTACTTTTAATTTGCATTAAATTAAGCATTGGAATCATGAGCATAATAATAGAACCAAGATAATTGATTATGACTACGACTCTTCAAGTTCACATGACACGTGACATTAATTTACATTGATAAAATAAATGTACCTACTTTAATGCTTCAAGTTCCAACGTCAATAATGAATTATTTGTATTTCTTTGCTTTTGTGTGACCGCATTTTGATTATCCGTTTGAGCTATCACAGAGCAGTCTTTTTACCATCTAATTCAAAAAAGAAAATGAGTTAATTAATTCCGTTTTAATCAAGTTGTAGGTCGCATTAAAACTTTTTGTTTCCACAAAAATCATCCTTTCTTATTCAATCACTAACGTAACTCATTATCAAGTCCTTAATTTGAGCAAACACTCAACGTGAAAACGTTTCAACTAAATAAATATGACCTGAAATTTTCATTTCCTTAGGGATTTACCCTGGAAAAATTGGCTTCTTGCTGGAAACACACACTGATCGGATTTCGATCATATACTCACTAATAAGTTTATTGAGTCATTCGTGTGATGGGTATTGTATTTCAAATATGTCTGAGGGTTATTGACCAAATGGCAGTCATGTGTAGCACCTGTGTCCCCCAAAACAACAGCTGCTTCATAAAACAGGAAGTACAAATGCCTCTGCTGTATCGCCTGCCCTAAATGCAACGACCTTGATTTCCCCAAATAAAACTGCTAATGGCGCAAAGTAATAATATTGCAGTAATGGCAATTGAAACCTCTTTGAAACTTTAATTAAAGGAAAAACTCGCAAAGCAATTTTTTTAACTAAAAAGTGAAAATGAATTTGAATTTATCTTTACCAATTTAATAAGAGCGATTTATGGGAATCATGGCCAAATCTGAAGTTTTTTGGGGTCCTCATGTATTAGCTACAAACATATACACTTACTTATGACGAGTAATTAGTATTGTACAGGAGACGTTTTCAATTTATTTCAAAATTTTAATTTAATATGTCTAGTTGTGTTGTAGTTAGCTATGATTTAGTTTATACTACAGATTTGCCCTATCTCAATTTCTGGATTGGTGCTAAAATGTAAATTTGAGATTTTTAGTTTTTAGCCAATCAAATAATCACATCAATTTACCTTAAACAGCAATATAGGTACATCAGAATTATAGACGGCAAATTTCCACAGTACACTACGAAACATTTATAATAACATTTATAATAACCGTGCACAAAACACTATGTATGTCAGTACTTGATAGGAATATCCGTAATAAATAATGTATAAATATCCCTCTTAAATGGCGAATAACACAATAAATGATGGATAAAAACACAAAAAAAAACTGTAATCACTATTTTTGTTTGATTTGTTATAATCTTTGTAGTTTCTGCTGTTAACGACAATTAATTTCCTCATTTCATGCTGCAAAAATAAATCCATTTTTGTATCGAGATCTCCGTTTGTATGTCGTGAGAATGAATTTTTCTAACTTGATTTAAAAAAATTACCTTATGCTCGTAACAGCAAAATTTTCATTCATAAATGAGATTTCCTGATGTGATGAGGAGACTTTCTAAATGTTTTCTTTTCTCAGAATAGAATACTCTCAGATGTTCTTACCATGAAACATTCATTTATTAAATTCTTGCCGTTCAATAAATTTTTAACAATAATTTACTGCGTTATTGACCTAGTACAAGTATATTGTGTAGGGTAAATTTTCCACTTGATTCGGCCTAATTAGGTCTCATTGGTAAAACATAGCTAGGTTGGCAACTCTACAAAGAAACTTTCGCAAATATTTTATTTTACCCACTTATGGATCGTTTAACTATTGAAGCGGATTCACATCCTCGGTATGTTGATTGTAACTACTTTATTTCATTCAATATTGTTACTCAGTCGCTAAGAAATGGCAAGTATAATCAAAGATAGTATATTCTCCTTTTCCAGTTTTGTGCGACAAAGATACCAAACACACTAACAAATGATGTAAGCCAATGGGATTTTTATATATTTTCTGAAAATTCATAGAGCAAATTCCAGCAAATCTTAGTATCTATACGTCATGTTTCACTTTTAAAGTTTAATACCTTGTAATTTGCTCTCTACAATAATATAAACACGTTTGGTAGTGTCTCATTTTCATCCATTGCATTTAAACAGTGTTGCATTCCTTAAACATAACGTATAGTAACTGTAGAAACCAAATAAACTATCGTCCATTGCTCAACTGTCTTTCATTTTTCGTTGCTCATGTACACACACATGCTCATGATGGCTACCAAGAAAATAGCGAATACAAATCATATTAATATTGACTGACGCGTATTTATATTATTACAATGAGATTAATTATTGCTATGTTCGTCAACAAGTTGAAAAGATAAATGATTTCATATTTAAAATTTATGAGTAAACAATTAACAAATCGTAAGAGTTTCACAAATAATCCATTTGAATCAATACAGAATTGAAATTTTAGAAATTCTAACTCGACACAAAAATGTATTAATTTTTAAATTCAATTCTTAGACTAGGGCTCCCTGAACTTTTTAAAATGGTTGTTTAACTCCATATTAATAATATCGAATTCAATAACTCAACCACAAGGTTTAACTGAATGGTATTCGTAATAGTATAGGTATGTATGCGATCCGGAACGAGTGCACATTTTCATTTTAAATTAAAAATAGTTTAAGATGATTTGAGAATTTATCAAAATTTGCCATTGCTGCACCCACGAAGCATTTTATCCGATATTTCTGCGGCATAATTCGCGCTCTTTGCTCTTTACTTACCTAAACCCACTAACCTTTATGAAAATTTTATGTGATCAAGCAACAACCAACATTATGTTGGAGTAGGTTATTGATTCGTTCACCCAGTTTCGCCTGATCACGTCATAAATAGTCGAAATAAAAACGTGCCAAAATCCGAGAAAAATTATTTTTCCCACTTCCACTGACTTCAGAAAATTCACATTCTTCAGCCAGTCACTTTCACATATCGCTGTTGTTTTAATGCCGAACCTGTTAAGAATGACTCATGGAACGTTAATTCCAAGCATACGTACGTTCTTTGAAAATCATGCAGAGATAATGTGCGTCGCAATTAATATTCATTCAGTGATGCGACTTTGTGTCGATAAGGCACAGTTACGAGACTCAAGTTTTGACACTGCAGTTTGTGATTGCAACAGGAAAATGTGATTCACCAAATACACACAAAATTGCAACGACACTGAGATGATGTAATTGCAAATAAACTGTTTAATCTAGCCATTAACCTGTGTGCTCTCATTAAATTAATGGATTACATGCCCATGTTTCTTTAAATTCATATGCCACGTTTATTTTGTAAGGTGATCGATCGACTGTCTATTATCACTCCATTATCGAGAACTGACACTGTTGTATTTTAATTTATCGTCACCATTTGACTTTTTCCAAGTACTATTTTGAATTTAAACATAATTTTCCATAAAAAAACAAACATTTTTAGTAACAATAAGCTGAAATTGGTAATATCCAACAGGCTAAATTTGAATTAATATGGACACTAAATGAACTCATAAATTTAAATTTAAGTTATTTAAAATATTGGTAAAAATTATTAATGTTTCCGTTACTTAAAAGCAAATGTATCAAATGAAATTCATTATAATGGGAAAAATTTTTGCAAAAAGTTGTTTTGAAACAAT
Organism: Asbolus verrucosus; assembly: GCA_004193795.1. NCBI lineage: Eukaryota > Metazoa > Arthropoda > Insecta > Coleoptera > Tenebrionidae > Asbolus > Asbolus verrucosus. The sequence goes on from QDEB01075205.1 coordinate 5,166, forward strand.
GAATTTTGAACATATTTTTTATGACTGAATTAATTGGATTTTACAAAACGGCTTCCTTGTATTATTAAATGAAAGAAAAAAATACTCGAAAAATTTTGGATCATATGTACCTATAAATCAATTTTAATATAGACTTAGTTCGCTATAAACGAAATTCTTAATAAACCATGTGGTGACAACAATCCTCCACATTGTTGCACTCAGATTCTACATTATTTCGCTTTGTTTAACGCCACTTTGCAAATATTTAATGGCCTAATACTTAGTTTTCAAGGCGAAAAATTGATACTTTTAATTCGAAATTATGACACTATGTTATTACAACTATCACTGCAGTAAACAAAAATCGTATACTTCTTTTAAACAATAAATTGTGGTTTCTTAATGAATCTTCTGTGAGACAGAAGGTTAAAAGCAGACATCAATCTTCCGTCCAGTATGGTAAACATTAAATATAGTAGTGTAGAGGTCCTTTAAATAACTGAAAAACCACTATGGTGGAAATATATTATGTATTCCGTTAAATGATATTTATAATTCTCAGTTTTTCTTACAAACGGAATCGTTATAATCTGTGGATCATTATATCATGATTCCCTGTAAGCCATCATTACTGTAATTTAGATAAATAAGCAAATTATGTAAATATAAAAACATATATGTATATATACTTATATATGAACAAATTTTCCTAAATTTATATTTTAAATTATTAAGTATCAAATGGAGTCATAGTTTATTAAAACTATTTTAAAAGTCAATATTTGGCTAACAATATGCTGGACCCCATTTAGCATGCACCACATTGATTTCTTATTTATGACGCCTCTTAATTTTGTTTATAATATCATATTTTTCTTCACTGAAAATAGACATTACTGTATCTATTACAACGTAGTTTTCGAATAGCCCCACTGCAAGTAATATTATTGACATTTGGTTTCGTAATATTAAAACTACAGTGCCCACAACATGTGTAGTATTCCAAAAAACTTATGCTAGTGCACTTTGATTGGAGAATTAGTACAAACTGAAACATTTTAAAAATAATTAGAAAGTTTTAAAAGAAAGTGATACAAAGATGCAATTAGGTCAGAATCCTTTTTGCACTTGATACTGACTTGTGATCCAAGATATTCAGGAAAAAAAACGCTCTATGTTTATAATTCCTATCAGTTATTTAGCCATCCAAATAATTATTATTAAGTCAAATTATACTAAATATATTAAATGAATTTGCCTCTCATCTCATCAGTTCTCTGTAGATACAAAATATTCATTACATCTTTATAAAATATCAAAATAAAAATTATCAGATAATAATAACTATTACATTATTTACTAAAAATTAGCAAATTATTACCTTTATGACGTATTCATTAATTATATATAAGTTATTAGTTACTTATGTACATTAAGTATTTATGTGTCAAAAGTGAGAGAGATTGAGCCTAAAGACAAATATGTAACATAATTTTCCACATATTTGAATTTATGTTGCAACACAACCCTCTTAAAAGATTTTATCATATGTAATTAAATTTAAAAAGAAGTTCAAAATTGAATAAAGAATCTTAATTGTACAATAAGAACATGTTGTAAAGTTTTATTTTAACATTTACTGTAAAGATATATATAAAAAAAAATGTTTTTTAATTCCTTTTTTCATTAAGTTTCAATGTTGAAGATTTGTAAAACAATGAAAGTACTTCTTGCTCTTTAAATAATTGAAAAATCCACTTACTATCATTATTTTTTTAAATAATCTAACAATAGTTTATTACTTTATCTTATCAGAATTTTTAATGCATTCACTATTCACTTTTGAGAATATCGTATTAAAAAATGTGTTTTACCACAATACAATTTCTTTACGAATTTAATAAGTATCATCAAATTTTCTAGCATCTTATTCGAATTTTCTGAATATTGTAACAAACTTTTAATTTGGTCGAAAATGTTTAATCTTATTTTTTTAACAAAGTTATTTGTCAGTTATCAATTTAATAAAAGTGAAATGTAAATTTTACGAAAAGTTTTATTCAGAAATTCCATTTCTGTGCAATTATCCATTAACTACATTAACATTTCAAACATCTAGAAAAATTTCAGAACAAAAACGTCGACGAATACCTTTTAATCATTAAGAAATTCTAACTTCAACAAAAAACATTATAATAAATATTTACTTAATAAAAACTTCTATGTTGGACTCTGACAAATTTACAGCTTGAAATTTGAGATATTCTAAACCGTATTATGGAAACAAAATTGAATATGTCTTGAGCGTAATAAATAGCTATATTTGCAGCAAGATACAGTTTAAGTGATTTGTCGGCACCACTTATTGGAATTATTTTAATTTTCTCTTCAAATGATAACGATGTAGTGATTTACAGTGTCCTATACATCATAATCATTTTTAAATTCAGTGTATACGTTTATAAATTTTATCAGTGGTCGTCTCTGTGGCATCATTAAAACACAGCAACTAAATTTTAATCAAAAAATATATAATTGATCAATATTGGACAACTAGATATTGTTACATGTTTAAATAAATTCAAGTTTATTCGTCCACAATTTAGCTTTGTGTTATACATACATTCGAGTTACATAATTTTGCTGATGGCAAAATAATATGACAAGCCTGCAGTTTTTCATTTATTTATATTAACTGCTTTTCCTTCATTATCTTCATAACCCTTGATTACACAAAATCTATAATGAATATTGCTTTACTGAGAAAGAACGAACCTTTGTTTGTCAAATTACGAAATGTCGTTACACTTTTAGACACGTTTTTCTTATCCTCAACTAATGAAATTCACAACATATATAGTTTTTGGAACTTGTATTTTATTTTTGCAAAACTGATGACGTCAAAGAAACATGAGATTAACAGGTGGACCACAGATGGTAGGGGAAAGTGGTATATTTGAATCGGTGTTATGTGTGGGCAATAAACATTAAAAAAAAAAAACATTTAAATTTGACACCGCGTTTTGTTGTGTATATCGTAGTACCAGGACTCTTCCTGGGAAGGACGTGTTTGATTCAGCAAGTATTTAATTTTTTTTCCGAAAAGTGAAAAGAAATGGATAAATCTTAATACTATTTTGCTTTCATACACCGTAGTAAATAATTTGCAGAGATTGCCATAATGTTTGCCAGAAAAGTGACCTAAAATGTTATAATATGACTTAACTTCCGTTAGAGATATACGAATTCCATTTAGAAATAGAATACTATGTGATGTACATTACCAAATTACAGACTATTATTACCAAATTATATGGAACATAGTTGACTATAAAACGTTAAATATAATTTAAGCTATAATAACTTAGTTTTATAATGAAATAAAGTCTTAAAAGTGTCCTTAACGTACACATTTTCCCTACATCTGAAGGACCTCTACATTTAATTCCTTTCAGAAGCATATTCGTCGCCTCGAGTTATTCTTAATTCCGTTACAGCTGGAACATAACATGCGTCAACAACATTCTCTGCGTGCAAATAAATATGATTGTTGTGACAATTCGATTACGAACGAAACAAGATTCGAGGATTCATAAATTTATGTCTGTCTGAAATACCTTATTTCAGGACTGCAGATAATATTTGCATTTCGAATTGAAAATTTGGGAGAAAAGCCGGCAGTGGGTGACATTTAAAATGTATGCTTTTTTAACACACTTCATGTCCTGACTTCGCCCACTTGGGTCTCTTACCCTTTGCTATTTAATTATATCCTAACCAGAAATAGCAAACTCTTTCATGTCTCGGTACCATTTAATTTGGTCGATACAGTCTTTCGAAGAGTATAATTATACTGCGGATTATACACATAAATGCTCAGGAAAACAACATAATTGGGAAAAATTTGTAATGCGGATAATTATACAAAGTATGCGAACGATGGTTGGCTTTGCCATTGTCTTTCGATGATAATGTTGCTTGAATATTGGAACAAACAACAATTTATGCAGATATCGGCGACATTTTCATCGCAATTGTCCTGGAACCGGAACAAAAGTCCGGTAAAACTTTCTTGATAACGATATTGCAGATAAGTAAAATGGAGCGGTAACAAATTATTCCGTTACATGCCGTGGTAATAAAAGTGTTTTTCGTCGAAGACCTGGGTGTGGGTGTATCGAGAGTTAAAAATCTCGTTATTCATTACGCTTTTATAGGCATCTTTAACCTACTTTTGACGTTTTTGGGGAGGGTTGTAGCATTGTTTGTGTGTGCCGTTGTTAGCGGGTTTCCAACTTTGTGCTTATAGCTCGTTAGCACCGGTGAAGGTCAAGAGCTAGGGCAGCAAATCTGGCTGATGATGGCGCGTGCATGGACCACTTACCATAAGGGGTGTCAAAATACCCCCACATGGGTATTCCGACGGCAGTAGCGCCAACTACAAAGCAAATAAATCCCAAAACGGCTACACATGTCGAATACAAGGGTTTAACTTCCGCCATATCATAAACCAACCATGATCTAGTTGATTTGTTCGAATTTCCACGAAAATCACTAGAAATTAACAAAAACAAATCCACCAGCACAGCGCATGACTTAGAAATAACACAATAATACACGCGACACCCAAAATCAATACACTTGTTTACTATTTCCACGTCTCGGAAAATTCGATTTTCGCGGCTGATTTTGCGTCGCGCGCTATTTTCCGTTTGCCGTCACTACGTGCATTTTTTTTCCGCCCTTCGGATGGGGTTTTCGGCGGTTTTGGGGAGGAAGATACGCGGAATCGCACAACTTTATTACGTGGTTTTAATCCAACTAAAGGCTAGTAACATGTTTGAAACTACCTTCGGAGAGGTGTGCCACAGTCGCGAGGTATGGAAGGGGGCCACGTACAAGCGATGTCAGCCTACGGACTCTCCGTCCGTTTAAAATTGCAGTTCAACCGGTACCAAGTCACCGTCGGTGTCTCGTCCACCGGAATGTCGTTTGCTTCTTCGACTCCTCGAATTTAAACAGGCGTTATGTATTTCGAGTTAAAACACGAGAGCTTTTCCGCATAGTTCGCACTATTACCAACGAAACGGTCTCGTTACTTGTCACGGTGGAAATCCTCCAAGTGTTACGTCACCGGGGTGGAAATTACCTTCTGGCCTGCCTACCGCATATTTGCATAAAAATTTCCACATCTGTATTCAAACTGGTCCCTTATTAAACGCACATAAAGGCGATTTATGAAATGTATTATTTTTCGGAATCGAAATTCAAATGAAAAGTAATCGCATTAATTTTTAATTCAAATTCTCTGTCGATACGTACTGTAATTGTCCTGCCAACACTTTAGCTTTATTATCGCTCCACCAATGTTTGTTGCCGTAGTAATGGCATTAGATTACCTATTGCGAAGAATAAGAATATGTATGAAAATTACAGGGCGAATTATATGCGTCACAATTCTAAATAACAAGAAATTGGAAGCAAATATATTAATTATATTAATCTTTTTTTGTATTACATTGCAACTTCGAGTGGAAGAGTATCGGACAATTTTTCTTTGGATAAGGGATTTCTGATATCCATGCTTAAGTAGCTTACATTATTTTATCTTTTTTATTTTTTACTTCGCATACTCACCTTTGAGTTGAATACTTATTGTGTTCTGGAACATAATTAAAGTACCAAATCTTGTTATCAATCAGAAAAGGTATAATAACAGAATCGTATAGTAGTAGCAAATTTAAATAATGAGCTTTCTTGTGACTAACGAAAATATTCATAAAAATGGAATTTTAACATACTGTTTTGTCATAGGCTTTATAAGAAACTCATATTCCAGTACATTTTCCTTGAAAATCTTAAATAAGAAGATCGTGTGAAGAGAAGGCTTAACTTCTTGTTGTGCAAAACGTTGACAACCCATTCAATAAGCTTGCTGAATATTAAAATCTTTCAGAAACCACCAAATCAAATTATTAAAATATGAAAAATTTAATCAGTTATGCAAAAATCAATAACGCTAAATATGCAAAAGTTAATTGATTTCAGTCTTTGCTTTTCAATGGTTTAATTTATGTGAATATTAAAGGGTTTTATTATCAAAAATACGCAATATTCCCCTTGCACAAATTCCTCTTTCTAGTCATCACATTTCAATTTTTTCAAGAGGTAGTAGAATTAATACCAAAAAAAACACTTTTCAGTGGAACGGTTTCGGTATTGATTCACCTATATATAAATTTTTCATATCTCTTGATGTGTATAAAGTATTTTGCCTTAATTCCAATTATTTACTAATGGAATTTGTTGATAATTACTAAACATTCATGTACTTAAAACCGTTATTATTGTTCTTAATTTTGAACACGCCTTAAAGTGTTTTGTATTTCACATTAATATGTTTTTAAGTGTTACGTATTTATACTTGATGAGAGAAAACTCGGTCCTAAAGAAATTACCAACTCTCTGAATTTCACTAATGTCAATTCTCGGAGTTCTATAACATTATGTCTAAGATAAACTGAAAAGGAATATAAATACCTTGAAATGGTATCTTACGGTCTAAAGTTTTTTTTAATATAGATTTGCAATTAAGTATATCCTTATATTGAAAATTTATTTTTGGCTACATTATTGGTAAAAATACTGAACCTTCAAAAATTTTAAAAAGCTGAAGGGATATACAAAGTCTAACGGCAGTTTTCCTAATTTATTTTTTTCACTATTCTTCATTTTGTAAATTTAATAAAACTATCAAACGATGTCCTTTCTACTTTGTAATGTTTTCTTAAATTTGGCTTCAACTGAAACATATTGGCGACAAATTTTCCTGTTTTCATGCTGGCTTGGCGGAGAATGACCTAGTGGGTAAAAATAAAGTCAAATATTCGACGCACTTTTATAGAAACCATGCCAACATATAATTTCGGCCAATTAGACCTGTAATGATAATGAGAAGTAAAAATATTGTCATCGAATATCACATAATATTGGTGCGTAATTGTTGTTTTCTAACAGATGTTCTCTTTTTCGGACAGGTTTTACCTTCTATAAAATGCTTTTCTGAATATCCTGAAAAATCCGGAAATCTCTACGTTAAATCTTGTGAAATATTGAATTACGGTAGTCTCTTGAGTATCGTGGCCATGTGAACCTCAAGAGATTTCATCTCTAACAGGAGGTGGTTTCTGCATTTACTCTTAAGAAATCACTTTACTGCATTGAGTATTTAACATAATAAATATGATATTTGATAGACGCATCCCCAGTTACGCCGCCATATTAGTTGGAAATTAACTTTAACTGTTAGTTAAATTATAGTTTTATTTTCTACAGCCCATTAACTGTAAATACCGTTTATCTCTATTTAATAATAATATTATACACCCACCACCACCCGCACGGTCTTTAAACCGGATATCAACTATCATCACAGATATTACTATCAAGTGATGTTAGAATGAAACCAGCGTAATTACCGTCGTCTCACCGCATTCTGATTTTCTCTGGGATCCAATTTAGACTATATGCCGTAAATATGTTTTACTTAAAACATCTCATCAGATTACATTACAGCCACTAGAGTATGTTGCAAGGCTAAAGTACATCGGGAGTGGGGTATATGATGCGCTAGAAGTGTCAAAGAAGCACAACTGATCGGCTATCGAACGTCATCAGTAGCGTGCGGAAATTTCTATCCCGAAATAGACGAAATATAAATATGTACACAAAATTAAAGTATGAAGAGTCTCCATCTTAGGCGCTTACGACATGTTGTTAAATTTTATATCAAATCAAGGGAAAATGCCTTTTTTGCATGAATTTTGCAATAAATTGTAGAATCCAATTATTACCGCATTTAAAGGTTTTGTACCGTGCAATCGAGAAAAAAAGAATCAAAGCAAGCCATGAAATTTGTTGTTATATTGGTAAAGCTACAAAATAGTCAGTAATGACATTTT
>QDEB01075307.1:0-11675 GCA_004193795.1 Asbolus verrucosus
TTTATTATATATAATTTTTATAGAGAGTACAGCTCCCTCGTTGGCAAATCAAAACATTTGAAATGCAGCGACTTGTTGATCAACATAAATTCCATAAATTTAAGGCGTTCTTGTATATGAATGTTTGATTTTGACAGTTCTTTGACCTTACAGAATCTCAATATCATGACGCCATTCTTGCATTAGATTAGCCTCTGAATAATTTATAAATAATCTTGTTTCTTCTTTAAAACATTCGTGAATGTGTTATGAGTGGTTCGGATTTTTTAAGGTTCAGGGCCGTTATCTGTTAAGAAAATTTGGTAAATAATCTTGAACCTGTGGCATTTCGCGATGCAAATGAATCGACTCCGGTGTTTATTATATGGATGCACAAAAACTGGCTATAGAACGAGTTCCTCGTGTAATTAGTACAACGAACCTGTCGATTTGCATTCAGTAAACAATTTTCTTTTTGGAGGCAATGCGGCAAGTAGTCGCGTCCGTATCGGAAAACGTAATTAAATAGTCCCCGGTGTGATCGGCTGCACACTCCCGTGCAGGAGATGCGTAATAAGATATCACACCTCGTGACCGGGCACCGGGAGTCCGCCGTGCTCCGGGCCCAGTCTTGGCCTTGACATTGACTGTCACCACATTCTCCGGGGGGCCCTCGCGAGGCTCACTCCGACGCGCCCACCATGCAGATGTTATCCCCATTACTCATTTGGATCAGAGCAGAGATGGCGCAAAATTGCGCGATTTTCCCCCATGGTCATTGCCATCACGGGTCAGTTAACTTGTGGATGGTTCCCATCGACGGTATTGTGTCGTCGTAAAGTGCTTTATAATGGAGGACTGTTGTTAACTGCTTTTTAAACACGCTCTAAACGGGTTAAGTAACTAGGAAGTTCACTCAAGTACGCGGAAAATCCGTGTCCGACGGCGACATCTGCGACGTGGCGAGAGCATCATACCCGAGACTTCTTCCAAGCAAAAATTTCTTCACGGTTTGACACAGCTCTGCAGAATTCCCACAAACCATCATTTCTGTCGAAAAAATTTTAATTGGATCATAAACTATCCTTTGACATAATTTAGTATGTGAAAAGCAACTGAAAAATTGTTTAATTAAAAAATAAACAAAAATGCCATCAACCCAAATGAAGACATAAATATGGAACAGTCATCAAATGGAGGGGCATCGTCCAATCTCGCTTCTTCAGTAGGTGTGATGTTCTTTTCATGTTCGCCAAAACAACTTAAGTCAAAAATTTCCTAATTCACATTCGCGACGTGATGTAATTTTTCGCACCTTTGTCCGCCCGCCAACGACCTTGTTTTTAACAGTACACGTCGACTGTTTTTTTTGATTTCTTCAAACTCGTATCATTATTGCCTCCATTTATTTATGAGAAGAACAACTTCCATTGTTTACGTAAATTCTTTATGTAAGAAAAACAAATCTATCGATTCGATACCACCGAAAACAAGCTGATGTTTTCATTATCACATTAAAGCTCATCCATCCAACCCTTGGTTATGGTAATAGTAAGTCGAATTCCTTTCATTTTTGTCAGATCATGGGCAAGGTAACTTGATAATGACGGTACTTTAATGATATCACGCCATTATGTCATGCAAATTAAACAGATCGTGTTTGTTGTTGTTGTTATGATTCGCTTTAGTTGTTGTTATGGACCGAGACCATAAAAGTCCAATTCCAGTTATGTCAAAAATTGAATTGTTATAAAAATGTTAATGATATGACATGTGCTGATCCGTTACATTTACAATTACAATTGAAAGCAATCCAGGAAGATCAAAGACCTGCTCTGCCATCACTAACCATGTGTGAAATGATCGAACATAAAAGAACAGTCGTGCGGTTCAATCCGCATTGAAAAGACATAAACAATGCGAAAGTTATATAACGTTACACCTTGATAGTTTGAATTTTTCCTGCAACATAGTAACGAAAATGTCATGTATGTTATTATAAAGAGCACAATTATTACACAACTGGGTGTCATTGAATTTATTTTAATAAAATTCCAATATTTGCAATCAACTGTACTTGGACTGATCAAGTGAAAATAAATAAAACAGTTACATTGTTTACTTTGCCGACCGGGTAGTGATGTAATTATTGGCTGGTTTTTCAGCAAGTCACTGTACTTGACTCGCGTTACCACGTGAATAACAATTAGAAGCACGATCTTAGCCGTGCGCCCATCAAATTTCAATGGGACTCGGGCCATGGACGTAACGTAACCATAAACCCAACCCGAAACGAGAAGTGGCCGCTCTGCCAAATGCTCAACATTTGTTAAATTTATGTTAATATCCTGCAATTTTACCATCGTAATTACCATATTCCAGGGATCTCGTATGGCGCCCTAATTACTCAAAATCGAAAAAGTCGATGATAAAATAAGCACATAGTTTGTTAAAGTATAGAAGAAACGGTTGTCGAACACGCAAACTATTATGTTGTAATATTATTACTGTCAGAACATGCCACACAGTTGTCAATTTCGTATAGAAACAAATACCGCGAAAGAACCGGTATAGGTAGATGTGGCAACGTCGACACTACGAGACCGTGATCTTGGCATTCTTGCATTAGAAAAGGACGGACTCCATATACACATACACCAATCTCTGATAATTCATCGCACGTCGCTTTTTACTGAACGATTCGCGAATGCAAGAACTCGATGCTCTTAAGACACCTGTTCGTATGTAACATTTGTGCATCCGTGAAACTTATGCAACTAGCAACAGGTGATTATGGCCAACCGCGTCCTGAGTAGGCCCTCTCTAACCTCAATACAAGGCGGAGATTCCGACGATCGATCAAGCGCGAAACCCCAAACAAATCTCCAATTTTTTTTCCAACATACAACGCCATTCCATTAGAAACATATTATGAAAAAACGAATGGTCAAGCTTTTGTCATCAGTTTATTTACCCCAAGCTCTAATAGAGCTAAAATCGTTGTTTGCACAATTTTTAACGAATCAGAAATAACAGCGATGACCTCATTCCCGCAATAAATCATCTCGTTTCAGAATAATCCTCAAACTTTCAATAAACATGGAGCTTCTAATTCTATTATCAAAATGATTTCGTTTTTTCCAATTCTTAAATATTAAAAAAAATATATGGTGTTTAGATGGTAGTTTTCGATTCGGGTTCGCTGGAATTTTTATTTTATTTCGTTGACCTTGAAGAGAGGGTTGCGCAATGGGGTTGTCGCCTGGCATAAAATCCAAGAGGCTTGGAGGAGGGCTCGTCCGGACAGGTAGCGCGCAGACAGTTCCCCGTCGTTGTTGCCAATGCCAAGCAAGTTCGAATAGGTAACCTCTACGGGTCGGACTCCGCGGGTTCCGGGGGACCGAGCGGGGGACACAACGGTTCACATCGACTTTACTTCTTGCGGTCATCAGTCTTCACAAGGACTTGATCGGAGTAACACGTGAAACTCGAAGGAGCGTTCATGTCTGGCCTACCTCCTTCTGAAGATACAATCTCAGTGTGAAGTTCGCGTCTATCTAAAAGTGATCGAAACTGTTGTGTTGTAAAAGTGTAAATGTGAACACAAGGATTTCGTGTGTGGTGGATTTTTTAATAAATATTGGGATTACTAATGACTTAAGGCATCATGCCGAAGATTTTCTTGATCAAGAATCGGTTGCACCAACAGCAGCTGAGGCTGTTGGAATCGCAAAATGCGGCCAACACAAAAAATGAGATTCTCGGAGATTCACAGCCCTTGTCTCTCATCGTCCAGAAGAAAGAAGGTAAGAAAATTTTCCTTGTCCTTCTGTCCCACGAAATCTTATCGCGGTTTTTTCAACTTTATGACGCATCTAATGGTTTGAAATTACTTTATTATCTTCGACCGTACCGTTAATGGATATAGGAATGTCCACTCGATCATTAATCACCGAATAGTGAAGATCCCAAATTGGAAGAAGTACTGTTTCCAAAAAGGGGGGACGAGGACGAATCAATTGTCACTTGATTAACTGCAGACAAACATAACTGTGTTGGCATTTAAATAACACGATTCTAATCGTTTTATTGTCTAAACACAGTTCCACTCGGAAAACGATAAATATGACAAATATGCAACATAACAGGTTACCGCGAACTGTTTCCTTTAGATGGACTATCAATGTCATAGTGTAGGCCCATTTTGGCTCGTCCACTTGTTTCACGTGTGCCTATTAACATATTCGAACACTCTCTTTGTGTTCTTCCCCTCGTGTAAGTACAGGTCCGCAAAAAACAACCCTGAATTTCTGTCTCGGAACCGGAGACTTCAACAGTTGATGAGACGCGAAACCTTTTCATTATACTATACCATCAAACTGTGGGGCGAGGAAGCGGTATTTTTGCAGACCAGCCATCTAGATCGAGTCGTTAAGGTCAACTGCAGCCGTTGAATACATTAAATTGCGTCGTGGAGGAATATCAAACGTGTAAACATTTTTCCAGGACCGTATATGAAAAATCATGGCAAGTTTTTCATCGAGTCCACCATATATATTCATGAATAATGGAAACGAAACCGCGTCCCCGATATGGTTATTTGATAATTCGTCCCAAGTTTGGTGTCGCGTCTGGACTGACTCTAATTAATCCACACGGGAATGGAATTGAATATAATATTAACCTTGAACGCGTGATAGAAAAAATCAACCACCGCAGCTCCACGAACCATTACACGTTCCAAGGCCAACCGAGCGTGTAATCCGAAAAGAACAATGCTCCATTATGCTCGCACATCGCATTACCTGCGCTGAAAACAGTTGAGAGGAACAAAATATACAACCTGAACCGACGCGGACGATACCGCAACTTGCGCAACTTAACCTAACCAAGGATATACGCGACGGTTATTAACTGTTAACCAATGTCACCTAATGGTTGTTTTAATCCACGGGGTAATGTTACAGTGGAGTTCAAGGTTACACCTGCATTTCTATTTCAATTACCTAACTCTTACCTCAGTAGAAAGTGTTCCCATGACTGAGGACTTTCTCCGGTGATACAAGTGATGTTATCTCACTTTCTGGGTCATTATCACGAGTAATTTCGTTCACCTAGTTACCGCTGCAGCACGTGGCTCAAAACAGCGACGGACTGAAGGCTGGCTCAGTTAAATGAAATTCATTTCGTCGCCATAATGAATGACAAATAATTTATTGACCATGTTTTGAAAAAAGTCAACAAACAAAACGACAATGAATTAACCATGATCCCTGCGCCGACTGTAGTTTTCACTTTTTAAATTCGTCGATGTAAGTAGACCATGAAATAATCCGGACCCTTTTGTATTTACAGACTATGACCCACTTTTCTGGCACTTATTTCAAAAATACTCCGTAATAACTTGACCACCATAACAGTCGAAAACTCTGGATGCTTGGTCATCAAACTATGCGTGATGTGGTCAACAAAAACGGCACCTGTTCGACGAATTCACGTCTCGACGAGGACCGAGAGTCCAGTCAAACAAAAAAGCAAAATTGCAGCCGTTTTTCTTATCGTCTGCTGCATCGTAGACAAATTGACGGTTGCCACCAATTAATTCCTAAATTACAGCGCTCAGATTGGTAGATCAATAAATTTTAGTACAATTATCTGTCTCTTCTTTTGTTTTAACAGGTGTTTCTAAAGGCTGCATTTAAATGCACGGCTTTGTTTTTCGTCATCGAAATATTTGGTCGAGGAAAAAAACTCGCCCAACGATAAAACGAACATTTTAAGCTGTACCCATCTTTCCGTAAGAGGTCTTTTTTATACACCCAAACTTGTCCGTTTTACAACACTCACGGCAAATTATGTAAATATTTCAAGACACCTGAAAATGTATCCTTGTCATTGGCACTCCTCTCAAGTTACATCTTGAAAAAATAACACTCAGAATTCACCGTTTCAGTTCCTTTTAAAATGGTATTTGGTTAGATGTTGTAAACAGCAAATCAAACAAATCTTCTGACCTCAAAATGTCCAATAGTCATGTGACATAAAGTTTTAAATTTAAAATGTTGCCAATGGAATATAAACTTGTTGTACGTAAACTTTCCATAACAAAAACATCAAAATTCATATTTTCGTAAATAGTGTTACCACCAATCAGTAAATTTCACAAACACTCATGTTTAAGTTATAAATATGAAAAGCTTGTATAGAAATTCTCACATACATTACTTATAAAAATTATATAAATGTGCAGATAATAATGTTTAAGGGGTGTTAAATCAATATTATTTTAACACAACTCATGACATTGAAATGTGCATTAAGTTTATATCGTGCGATCAAACTAAATTTGTTTCCTAATGTACTATGAATATCTCTGAGAATTAATTAAAATTCAAAGCATGTGTTAATCACGTGCTTACGTTATGTTTAAAAATTAAAGAGGGAAAATAAGTTACTGACTTCTGTTTCACTACTGACAACATCGTTAAAAATTATACACATCAGAAAGCATCACACGTTTAAGCCAGCAGCTTATACTGCAACACTTTTTATGATCAGACTGTAGGCATATTCACGTGGTGTAAAATAAAAAACGTTCCAGTTCGCAGCATTTTAAATTTTCATATAACGTATACACTTTCCTTCTTCTGCTTTTTAAGGTTCGATTTACAGATTGAATCCTGTATCCGTCACGTATTTTAACTGAGTTTCTTTTTGCTGCGTCACATTATTTTGGTGTTATTTCAAAAGAAGTAACTTTACGCAAAAAAATCTTTTAAGAATATTTTTGCATAAATATAACAAAAAAAGCTCTTTTGAAAAATCTGTTCTTGCTTTTTTTACATAAAAAGTCAAATCGTCATTCAAAATGTAATGAGTGCTGGTTTCATCAAAACAAAAAGAAATGTCACAAACAGAATTTACTAAAAGCATCGAGTATGGTTGCTAATGACATGAACATTATTCATAATTTTTCCGCTTCATTACCTGCTGTCATAAAATTTGTCAAAATGACGGAGAAAAGTTATCGCTAATTTTCTTGTACCATGTTATGTTATTATAAATGGCAATTTCACGAAAAAGAAGATAAATGACATGTTAACATAAGATATTAATGACCGACAATATTGTATTACCGCTGTAATTTAATCATCATTGACTAGAATCTAAAAAATGGCAAATGGCGTCATTTCATTGGTTAATATCACGTAAGTGGGGTTGCCACTACAATATAAGAAAGGATTTGGTTGGCTGAAATTACAAGAAGAAACAGACATTTTTAATGTGAATTAATACGTAAATGTTAGAACATTGTTCAGGCAAATGAGCATTTTTCGCACAGAAAGCTATTAGAAAGCTATTAATTAGAGAAAAAATTGAAACATAAATTTCTACTACAACTAAAATCCTATTAATTATTTAATTCTTAACTTATATTAGTCTTAATTTTCTTTAAACAAACGTGCAATTTTTCACTTCAATATTATAAAGTGAACGATTTTTTTTTTTGACGGATCCCAATCACAGGGCCATCGTTCTATGACACCAAAAATAAAGTTGAAAAATGTTTAAGAACAAACAATGTCCAGCGCTTAAGGAAAACAAAAATATTTGATAATAATTCGAAGTGTTAAATTTCTGAATTCAGATGATAAGTCAACAATTATTATTCCACCTACATCTCAAAACTACAAGTGGTCAAATTTGTAACAGTGATAACACAATTATTAAACATTGAATAAAATGCTATTTCAGTACCATCCTTTTTTTTAATATTCAGTACAGGTAATATTTTCGTGTGGTTCGTACAGTCATCTATTTTAAGGAAAAGGTTACAAAATGTGATTTATTTATGATCACTTCTTCCTGACGTCTCACATTTTAAACTGTGGAGCAGAAGTTGTGTATATCAAATATCTTACATTAATTAACGATGAAATACCTTTCCTTTAATACTTCGTTTTAAAAATGACGTCACACTCACAAATTTCATCATTCATTTTACTAAATAATCTTGACAAATTTCGAATGCCTACAAGCAATATAATTCCTACAATATTGCCAGTAGGCAAAATGATCTGAATAAAATGTATTTTTGTTATTTACAACGTACTTATACTGTTTAATAATCACGAGTGCAGTTATTTTACTTGGCTTGTACTATTTTACTCTGATTTGCATTCGTTAAAATTATTTAAAGGGCCACCTTGACGAAGCGTTACAACTAGTTCCGTTGTTCATTATTTCGGTTTTTTAATGAGATTTCTGATACTGTTCAAGGCCGTTACGAATGTTAACTAACTTTGAACCGTTTGGGTGTAATGGTCGCTGATAAAAATTAATGCAAATTATAACCACAATTTTAACTGTTTCTAACAAGATACATCTCATAATTATGTTTAATCTAAAGACACTGATAATAAACACGATAATAATTTCCATATTAAATATAGATTATTAAAAAGAATTCAATTAACCTTGTGGTTAGTGAGAGTTGAACATTTCTAAAATTGTCTCGCTGTTTATAGAATGACGGAAAATTTTGTCTGCTAGAACCTCTTCGGTATTTCCAGACGGTCCAATCACAACAGTATGATCTTCAACTCGAAATGCGATCGCAATCGCGCTTGTAAACCTATAAATAATTAATAAATCCTCGGCCGAACAATTCCTAATAAATCAAATCGAACTTTATTAAGCGACTCGATTAAAGCTCACTTTTTGTTGTTCTCATGGCTAAACGACTGGACTCGCTCTTTATTATAATTTTTCGAAACCGGCCGCAGAAGTGATGATGATGATAATAATGGCATTGAACTGTCTTCTCCGGGCGATTTGAGAATAGGCAGGAAATCGGTTTCGATCATAAAAACGCTAAAGTTATGATAATTTTTCTTTTCGTATTGAAATCGATGCAATTATGTCACGTCAGGTTACTTTCTGTTTTGGATTATAATTTGATCGAATATTTTCACGGACGCCGCGCAAGAATAAAAATCACATGTATTTCCTGAATTAAATTTCCATTTAGTTATATAATTTTGTTGATAATTCGTTGTAACGGATTTTGTTCAACAACAGCGATCTGTCAAGGTTCGCAAAGTTTTGACCACTTAGGTCGTCGAACGCACATTTGAAGGACATTTTTTGTATTACCGACACATGTTCGATTTGCTAATTAACATGAAAAAACCGTGAAGTCGTAATTGTATTTATTCAAGAAAAAGAGCCGAAAGGATTTTTTACAAAGTTCGATCTTGTTGCTATGGTTCCTTCACTGGCCTCTATCCTGGAAAAGAAAACTTGAATATTACCAACATTTTTAGTGAAAAATGATTTTTAAAAAATAAGATTTGTTTACATCCTGCACACAGTACATTTTTTTCCGTTACAGTCAGATTTCGGCTGTTAGCTGAATGTAACTGTTGTAACATGAATTAATCAGAAGCCAATTTACGAACTGGTCGAATATTAATGTCAGTTTTTTTAAAATTTTAAATAATATGCTTCTAATCCTCAAAAATAACATTTTTGTGATTTTTTCTGTTGAGTTTCAATATTAGTAAAAATTAGTAAAATATCGCAGGGCTGAACTGCAATCAGTATGGGAATCAAATGGGAATCGAAGGAACCATGATAGCTAATAATGAAAAAAATCAGGTAATTTATTTCGGTCCCAGTCAGAGGATGGAATAAAAAAAGTATGAACAATATGAACAATATGGAACAAGAGAAGAGAATGAAACTGATGGAGTATCAGACAAAGTCGCAAAACGTTTTAAACTAATATCATACAAAAATTGAATAAAACTTTTTTGTTTCCTGTTGAAAGATTATTCGTATATACAAAATTATATATATCCTTATATACATATACTTTTTCTATAAACTATGTTTATTACGATCTAAGTTTCACTTTGTTCATGAGGTTTGAACATGCAAACAAAAAAAAAACGTTTGAAAAGCTTGGTTACGATATTTCTTACAACGTCGTAAATAAAACAGTACAGTCCAAATTTTAGATTCGACACAATTGCTCCACTAGAAATGAGGCACGAGGCACTTATCATAAGATGGTAAAAATATTTCAGCTAGTAATGTAGTAATGGAATGTTTTATTTATGACCGAAAATATGAGGGGAAATTCAATAATTATCTGCTTAGACTTGAAGGAAAAAAGCTACGTTTTTGATTTTTGATAATTATGAATTGACAAGTCTTTGATATATATGTGTGAAAGTTCAACATATTACTAATATGTTATTAAACTTAATTAACTTAAAATTAATTATGCTTATTAAATTTTTAACGATGGAAAATGTGTGATTTAAAATCAAGAATATCGGAGTGTCATAATATTTTTAAGTAAAGAAGAGAACGATCCTCCCAAATATATCCACAAGAAGATGACGATAGTGTTGGATTACTCATCATATTTCCAAATCAAATTTTGGTCAAACAGTTAAAAAGTCCTTGGAAACTCGAGACACAGGAAAGGTGGAAAAAGTTGAGGATTTAATGATGAAAGACTGACGTTTAAAAGTATCATCAATTATTAAAGAGGTTGGAATATCTGAGACTTCAGTTTTAAGAGTACTGGATTTATGCCTTAGCAATGTGTCTAAACTGTTGAGAGCTGAATTGTGTCGGCAGAAAATTTCAGTACAAAATTTTGGTTTCTTTAAGAGACTAATCCAAACCTATTGTCACACATTGTCACTAACGATGAAACTTGGGTACATTGCTGGGGCGCAGAAACGAGATAGAAATCCATGCAATGAGTGTATAAGGTTCTCCACCTCCAAAAAGGGCACAGACACAAAATTCTACAGAAAAATTGATGGCCACGATTTTTTGAGATATTGGTCCTTTGGGATTCTGACTGAATATACGCTAAAAGGCTAAACAATTAATTCAGAAACTTACAGAAGTACATTTCAACAATTAAAAAAAAAAAGAAATCTTTTTCTTGTACAATTGCAAAGTGCATAAAGCATGAAAAATTAAAGAAATTATGAATGAATGTCACAGGCTTTATTGAACTCGACCACCCTCCCTATGGCACGCTCTGACTGTTGCCTATTTCGACATCTTAAAAAGAACCTACGAGAAAGATGATTATTTTCAGATCAGGATCAAAAAGGTGTTGTGAGAACTTTTTTGCAGAGCTTCTAATTGAATTTTTTTCAAGTAGATCTGAATAATTGGAAAAAAAGTGGCTCAATTATGTAAACTTAAATGGTGATCATAATTGAAATAAATTGAAATAAAAATGTTTTAATTACCCCCGCTCTTTTCCTTCATGACTAGGTAGATAATTATTGAATCTCTCCTCATATCAATCGACCTCTAGTGTGTATGATCAGAATATTGTCTCTGCAAGTTCATCTGATTTAGCCATTCGCTAGACGTTTTTACTGCGCCATCATATCATTAATAAGTGATAACATAACTAAATGCAATATACAATAGCGGCCAATATTTTATCATCTTTTGGATTTTTCGCAATATCATAATTTTGCAAAGCTAATTTTGTACAAATGCTTTGAAAACATGTTGAATGGCATAGATTATTTATATTTTTAAACAAATAAAACCGTGTTACTAATGTAATAATAAAATTTAAAAAAAAAAAAAATCATCAAATTGCTATTGACCAGTTTATATTGCAGAAACAAAAGAAAAACGTATTCATA
>QDEB01075323.1:0-12477 GCA_004193795.1 Asbolus verrucosus
CACCGAACGAGTCGTTAAAATCAAGGGAGGAAAAATGGTCAAAAAAAATTAAAATTTCGAAAAAAGTTTATAAACAAAAGTTGCTTATATCGATGAGTTCTGTTACTAGTTAAAATATTTGCACTCATTTCCATAACAGGCTGTATACATTAAAACTAATTAAACTGCGCACATGCAGAACCAAACTATTGAACTATTTCCTCATTTCTCTATTGATTAGTTATAAATCAACTAAACTGTTTAGTGAAGTTTAGTTAATAATGTGTGGCTAACCTAAGAAAGCCAAATTTAAAAATTATACGAAACAGACGGAAACATAACGTGCGATCAAAAAATGTTTTGATTAGTGTGGTGTACAAATAGGAAAATTGGTTTATTTTATAAATTTCATAATGAGATTTCACATAAAAAAAAATTCATTTCTAGTTGAGTTTACTCTTTAGGCGACGCATGCATCGTGGCGGGTTAAAATTTTTTTAAATTCACGACTCAGTCATGTGCGACGTATGAATAACGTCTCAACATAATGTGTACGAATCAAACTCCAACACACGTAATAATGCTAGCAGCATACTTGTGAGAAAACTTTTTCATCGCATGTTATAAATTAAGACATTGTAACAAAAATAAACAATCAAATATATAACATACCTTGAAGATGTTCCAAACGCAGTTGCTATGGCCTGACTCATATTTATCAGATAGGAAATCGGCGATTTTCGGGTAAGTAAAAAATAAATCAAAGGTAATATTACAAAACCTTGAATGAGTAGTCCTATCATAACAGTCGCGAAATACCACCCCAACTGACTTAGTACCATTCCCATGTTTTCCATTTCCACCATTTTTGCTGTTACTAAGAATAGAATACCAATTGGAGACAATTTTATTATCCATGTAGTTACTTTCATGGAGAGAGCCATTAAATTGTGAAAAAAATTTGCTAAAATTTTGGTTTCTTCTCCTAACTGTGCTAAAGCAATCCCAACTACCACAGCCACTACTACTAATCCCAGAATATTTGTTCCTGTGACAACTTCTTCATCAATATCCCATTTAAATAAATCTGCAAATTTGGTAAAAATTTAATTTACTTAAAAAAAGATGCAGATGTAAATAACTATATCTAAACTCTACAGCATTTACCTGTTTCATTTGGGTTTGTTGCAGGGGGAACCAAATTTGTACGTGTCTAAAAGTATGTTCTCTATTTTTAGTTTTACGTTATTATATTCATATTTTTACCTGTTCGACACAAGCCTGTACTATGTTGGGAGGAAACATATTTCTGAAAAAAATAGTTTACATTAATTTTATTATTTTTACAGATGTAGGTTTGTTTTTATTTTAATTTTTTCTGCGAATCACATATTTTGTGCATTTTTTTAGGAAACTGGGGACTAGAGTAATATAGATAGTTTATTTTGTCACTTTAGTTAAATAATAATAATAATAATAAATAAAAATAGCAATAAACTGAACTGTACCCAAAATTAAACCTGAAATAATAAATGTATTTAAAAAGGCTTTAAAACAAATTTATTTCTGACAAAGATATTGCTAATTAAACAATTAATTGTTTATTTCTATGAAAAAATGAGTACATACAATGCAGTTTTTAAAAAATTGTCTGTTTCAATTACGATCATAACATACGCTATGTACATTAGAATTTAATAGTGCATACTGTACAGTTTCATAATTTTCAGCTGCTTTCTGTAGATATTTCAATAAATAAATTGTGATTATTTCTCAAACAATGATTCACTTTTTGTGCATTTTTTTTCTTAAATATTAAACAGAATGCAAATAATTTATCAGTTCATATAGGTAGGTATATTAAGCCTCAGAATTATTTTTCTATTCTACTAAACATAGTAAATAAATAAATAAATCTATACAGTAGGACTAATAAATAACCAGAGATTAAATTATGATTTAAAATTATTTTTATGCAAGAAAATAAAAATGTGTTATTTTATTTTGGTTCACCTGCGTTGTATTTTTACAAAATACATTTCGAAACAGAAGAAATGATAAGATATAATACGATTTCATATTTTTATTTCCTTCATTGAAAACAAGATTTGCAATATGATTTGTAAATGTATGTTTATCTTGTTTTTATCAATCTCTTAATAAATGAAACATTCATTTTGAAACTATTTAATAGAACAGTAAATTTTGATTTCGTATGTAAAATGAGTTTTTCAGTATTACACTTTCAAGAAATATGTAAATATTAAATTTTCAGGATTCGTTCCCTCCTTCACATTATAAAAAATGTGTTTAAACAAAGTAATTTTTAAACTCATGAAATCCAAACACCTAGAGAAAAATCATTAAATTGAAGGATTTTGGAAAATTACGTTTTTGCATTATTTGAAACGAGAATTTACTTATTATTTACATTACTTCGTAAGGTAATGTTATAAATAAACATTTTCATAAAAATTACATTTGAATCATTTACACAGTAAATAAGTATTGCACAACAATAATTATTTAAATTAAGTAGTGTAGAACCCTCCCCAGTTCACGAATTACTTCGATTTTATAATCTATGAACAAAATTCCCTTGAAGTAATTTCCGAAATTATACAGAACAATGAATCCAGAATTCTACGTGTGAGTATATGATATACATTTTTTAAACGATAAAAGTATACATATTACCCTAATACATAACCATATAGAATATAATTATATAGTATAATATTAATATCAGAAAAAAATCAATTTATTTAAAGTAAATGTTTCTAAACAATGTCTAATATTAGCACAAGGTCTGAAGGTCACGTAATTTTCAGTGGCGAATGGGGTATATACTCATAGCAACGACAGGATCATTGAACATTATTCCCAAGAAAATGACAGAAAATATTTTTGAAATAATATCTAAAAATGCATGTAAAAATGTATCTCGTTTCAATTCCATAAGCAATGCTACCTATGTGGGTCAAGTTGTATCGCTTGTAAAAATTATTCGGACTTATGGCCAGTTTTATGTGACAAATTAATTTTATTGTATTGAAACAAGGTTTGCACAATTACATTAAAAAATTGTAAATATCAGTGTCGTTCACATAATGTTAATAGTTTTTGCAATTGATATAAGCATAACTCACTTCACTAAATCAAGTAAAGTATCCACCGTTGTGACATTTCTCTGTGCTTCCGTATGACCTGCATCAGTGTTGGATTCGCCACTATGTCCCGATCCCGGTTTTATAGAAGCAACTAAGGCAATGCCAAGAATTACAGCCACGAAGGTTGTTGTTATGTAATACACAATGGCTCTTGCAGCAATACGGCCTGAAAGTGATAGATCCAAGCTTGCTATCGCTGACACCAAAGAAGACACAATCAGGGGTAAAATTAATGACTTCAACATTCGCAAAAATAAATCACCAACATAACTTATGTACATCACTTCCCTTTTTGTGAACACACCCACAGTTTCTCTTAAAATTATTCCTAAGATAACTCCACAGGCCACACCACCGATTGTTGCCAATGTTAAAAGATTGGTTTTTAAACAAGAAACCCATTTATTATTTTTTGGTGATTTCACTTCTTCACTTTCAAACACCTCGACATTTGTTGTGTTTTTAACACTACCGTTTTCTGACATTGTTAATATTAGGTACCACTTTTTTTTAATTAATATAAGTGAGTGAAGTTTTTAAAGTTTTTCTGTTCGGTATACAAAGTCGACTGAATTGAAATGCGCTGGCTGGTGAATTTGTAACTCCAAGTAGATTAATTAATTAGATAAAACACAATATCACTTATCTTGATTATTATATGAGTAACACAACTTTATTTTCATATTTAGTGTTTGTTTAGATTACTTTTTTAAAACAAATTACAGAGCAAATCGTTAACGAAGTCATCATTAAACTACTAACTACTTTCCATCTTACACTTGTTTCTTATCCTACTATTTAATAAACTGGATTTATCCTGTTTTAAAATACACTTTTACCTAACAAAAACTCTGAAGGTACTTCTTGATATTTAGCAATAGGCGAGAGATTTGTCATTTTCATAATAATTCATTTCACTCTCCATTGACCGCGAATAACACATTTACAGTCTAATAAATAATAATGATTACGTTTATTATATTCGCTATTTACCAACGGCACCGGGTATTCCCATTGACAAAATATACAGCAAACAAGTTAATTATCTACCTATACCTATATATCACATTAATATTGTACGGATCGACTCAAGTCGGAGTTAAATAATACAGACTATTAAAGTTGAAAAATTTACTGCAGCGGAACGAATGTTGATTGAAAATCATTCCTGACTAAAATTGTCATGATTAATTTGAAAGAATTTTTTTCACGCCTTCATATAAAAAACTTTAAAAACGTATGATTAACCTTTTTAAAAATGTATCGTGCAAAATGGAAAAACTTAGGTATAACCGTATTATTTTCACCAACAAACCGTATAAACTATAAAAATAAACTGATAAAAAAGCAATTATTTTTATAATACCTCCATATGTAAAGAATAAATATAAATATTTATAATAAAATAAACATTTTTGGTCTACAAAGCTCTACCCGAATAAATCGTAGGTAATAAAGCATCTTCATGCTTTTACAAAAAAGCTCTACTTTGTGATTCATTAACACTATTAATACTTAAATTACTAGAATTAATTAACGATATAAAAGCAATAAAGCAAACAACTAAACAGTTTAGTTGCTTTGTTACCAACGAGTTCCCAACGATTATTTCATTAATTTTTTGCAAACAAGTTTTTAATCAATTTTAATTATCAATGTACGCCTTGCCTTATATTTGTAATTTCTATAACAGTTATTATCTTACAAAAGATAAAATCAATCCCCGCTGTAATTATTAAATAGATATCTGTAATTTTTCATTAATTAATACAGATAAAAAGGCGTAAGATAATACTAAAGAATAAATAAAAAAAACTATATACGTTTTTAGATATTCTTTAACGGATTTTAACAATGATTAACAAATTTTAAGAACTGATTATACACTATTAATAACGGGTGTTCCCATCCCTGGCTTGAATAACAGCTTCCATTCTGTGCGGGATGCTTTCGCAAAGGTCTACAATGTATTGTTGCGGTATGTTATGCCATTCTTCCACAAGAACTGCTTCCAACTATTGGAGAGTTCTAAAATCCATTCTGTGCCTTGATACACGTTGTTGACGGGTGTTCCGTACATGCTCTATGGAATTTAAATCAGGGCTTCGAGCTAGCCACTCCATAACAGGTGTTAAGTCAGTTTTTCCAAAGTATTCTTGAACTATTTGAGCTATGTGCGGCCACGCATTATCGTGCATATACACAAAATCTAGACCAAGAAATGGGCTCTATGGAATAACATGTGGGTTTAAAATATCAGTAATGTAACGTACAGCTGTCATACGAGCCCCACGCAAAGACACTGATTCTGTACAACCTTCCACAGAGATAGCACCCCAAACCATTACCGAATCTCCACCAAAATTCATATTTGAAACAAAATTACAATGAAGATATCGCTTCATAGGTCTTCTATACACCGACATTCGTCTGTTATTTGCGTAAAGACAGAATCTTAACTCGTCAGAGAACATAACATTCTGCTAATCTCCAATATTCCAATTCACATGTTCCCTTGCAAACATTAAACGAGCTAAACGATGTTGTCTGGTGAGTAGTGGTGTTCTTACGGAGACCGAGCCCAAATATTGTCTTCACGAAGACGGTTTCTCACCGTTTGCAGCGAAATTTTCACTTCTCTCGTAGCTAATATCTCCCTTTGAAACAATGTCTAATATGGAGCGCTGTTAGGCGCAAAAAGCGATCATCTCAGATCGACGTCACCCTTCGACGGCCTTGTCCTGGCCTTCTGTTAACACTCCCAGTTTCTTGGTCTTTGTCCCAGCCTAACAATGGTAGAATAGTTAACACTGAGTACTCTGGCCACATAACGCTGGCTACGACCATCTTATAGCAAAGCAAGTGCTGGGACAGTTTCTTCGTGGGTCAGGTGATAGCTAACACGTTGAGGAACATTCATCATGTCAAATTTATATTTTGCCCAAATGACACATCCAATAAAAAACGTGATTGCAATATGCAGCTTTTTCACAAATTAAAAGAAAAGTTGCCAAAAAATCTTATCAGTGTTAGTGCTTGCAAATAAGTAAATGAAAACTGTTTTTACATGATGTAAACCTAGTATGTTCCTTTCATGTATACTTGTTTTGGAAAAACACCGATTTTTCAGGGTAGTGCAATAATTTTTGTGAGAAGTTTATTTTATAAATTAACGAACTTTTTCCTGGAGGCACACACATACTACTGTTTTTGTCCCCGCCCAAGAACGTTTAGTTTAACTAAGTAATAAAAAAAACTGCTTTCCGAACAGTAATAGAAAAACGTATAACTGAATGTTTGATAACCGAACGAGAATACTGCAGGATTGAATTTGTGAAACAAAATAAATTGAAATGTCCTATAACATTTTTTGCTAATTCCATTTTTTTCAAAAACTGACCCACAAAAGTATACCACAAAATTTAGGAACAATGACATCATTTTAAATCAAATTTTTGTTTTTGTAAAATTACTAAATTTATTTCTTCTTGCTCTTATCTTCTTTTTACTTTAATTTGTTTTTCAGTTCTTTTCCAGCATTTTTTTTTGTGTTTTTATCCAACATTTTCTTGAAGCTTCTTTTCTTTCGATGGTTCTTATTTTATTATAGCTCTTACTCTTGCTTCTATCTTTAACTTCTCCCAACTTGTGTATTTTCTATAACCACTAAGCCATTATTACATACTTACTTCTGAGTAGATGTATCTAATCAAATATTTTCATTCGTTATCTTAAAATAGTTTTCAATTTTTTTTTTAATTAAATCTTACTACAGAATATTATTACTCTCTATATTAATATAACTCGATTAATACATTTTTTATATATGCGGTTTTTTGCTCCATATATAGTGCAAATAACTATTCTGTGCATAAAGATATATT
The DNA here is from genome assembly GCA_004193795.1 of Asbolus verrucosus. Taxonomy (NCBI): domain Eukaryota; kingdom Metazoa; phylum Arthropoda; class Insecta; order Coleoptera; family Tenebrionidae; genus Asbolus; species Asbolus verrucosus. The sequence continues at coordinate 7,034 of QDEB01075323.1, forward strand.
TACTTTTTTTTAGTAGCTAATGCGATTTATTTTCGTGTCTCCATAGTTAATTGTATGAAATATAGTAGCCTAAAATCTGAAAACAAAATTGTAATTAAAAACATGTTTAAGTAAAACATTTGATCGTTAAGACGGCTTTTACTCCATATTCATTAATGAAAATGACATATACCGTTATTATCGTAACCAGATTATCGTTGCCGAAAACAAGGACTCAGCAGTAAAGTATAACACGCTATTTAACATTGAATCGGTTTCCATGAAATATTTTAGTAAGTATTATAACCTAACTTGCATATCTGTAATTTCATTTTTTTTTTGTCTTCTGTAAGAATATTAGATATTAATAATCGAATAATCGACGTCATTAGTTTCAACATAATACAATAATTAACAAAATAAAGAAGGAAAACAATTTTTCGTACTGAATAACACACATAATGCAATGTGGGTGTAACAACTGATTTCACGCAGATTTCCTAAATCTTTTTAACAATTCTTTCTTGACCGTTAAGAAATAAAATATTTTATGAAATTATTAAGAAACGTGGTTTGTTCTATAACTTTTACCTAAAAATTTATTATATTACTTAAAAAGTATATAATATGTATTAAACTCAGGTTCAATACTATACAATCAGTTTAACGAGTAAAATTGACTTCAAGTACATATAATTTATACAAGCAGCACATCTTGACGCACAAAGCGCACAATCTTGACACATGCATACATATTTAGTTAGGTACTTCTTGTTTAATTCTGTTTTAAACCTTCCGCAAGTTGAGTTACAGCCTGTGTACTTCCTTACAAGAAATCAAAGAGATACTGAAAGAGACAGTAACTTAGTGCTACTATATCGCGAAATTTAATTCTTCCCCAAGGACCACCATTATTGCTTTAAAAATTGGATAGACCGGTTTCAAAAGTTAGAAGTATAAATGAAGAATCCAGTCAACTCGACTATGATTTGAAACTTAACCGCGGAATGTTCAAACGACATACATAAAGAATAAATATAAACCATCTGCAGAAATAATCTCTGTTGTTCTAGACGATTCTTCCTGACATCAACAATCTCAATGGTATAGTTGGGGAAACCTCCTCCTGATGCTCTAAGAGAATCCTTCTATTCAAAGATGTCCTGGAGCACTGGAAACGGAGTCCTAGCCCGGAGAATCTTTCGCGCTGGAAGGTGGACTCCATGGACGTATCGACTATAGTATCCCCCTGGTTGCTTGGACTGGGTCTAATCGCGGCTTGGCGTCTCGAAAACTGGTGCGGAATAGAATGGCTTAGCTTTTTCATTTTAAAGTGCACTCCACTGATTCGGGAATCCGTAATTCGCGTTCACAAGTCTCATAATCCAAAGATGGTTTTTCACACGATAACAAGTTATCCAGTGTATGCTCGTCTCGAAAGAGTTTCATCAGGGAATGAGAACAATCAACGCTCACAACTCCTATAGTCCAAAAACGGTATTTCACACGAAGATAAGTGATATGAGGTACTCTCGGCGCGAAGAGATTTTTTTTTTGGTCTTAGCTGGAAAGTGCTTTCCACCTTGGCATACATCCAACAGAGTACTTATCAAGAAAATTTCTGCAAGATCTGGGGAGTAAGGGAACGTAACGACCTCTCCAACACCCTTTTCTTACCCTTCTGTAGTGCAGAAATTTCGAATGAGTTAACCGCACTCCTTTCCTACTAATATGACGTGTATAATTGGTGGCCTAGGTTTGAATTCTCAAAATAAAAATAAATAGAATTTACATTCCTTTCTTACATATCTTACTTACCAGACAACAAACTCATTTCCAAAAATTAAATCACGGAAATATATACTGATAACGTAAACTAAAATTCAGAATTATAACATTACAACGAGAATAGGAAACAAAAGATACAAATTAAGAGGATTATAAAAATTAACAATTAACTCACCTGTCATTTGAAGATGCCTTGAAATTCAATAATATGTCAAGCCCAGGACTCAAAGACTTTTTATTTCACTTAAAGTCAACTCACTCACTACAATAAAATCTTTATAATTAACCAATTTCCGATTCTGTAGTTTGAAAGACTGAAAATATAATATTGCCACTACTCAAACCTAACAAAATATCGTATTAATAAATCTCGCTATATGCAAAAAATTCTTGTTACAAAAATTAAGGAATTTACATTTTTCTAAGATATCACGACTTTTTAATAACGGCATGATATCTGTATTACATTCTGAATAAAAAGCATGGAACAACGGTTTTGTAAGACATTTTCGGTTATCATAAATAAAAAATTAACAATATTACAACAGTAGAACTTACAGCCTAATTCACATAACTTTACGACCCTGACAAACTTTAAATGCAACCAGAAATACACGTCTCATTTCTGACTTGATTCATAAAATAACAATTACTTAAAGCTTTTGTAACGAGCGATCAACATATCTACTTGTAATCAAGTTATCCATGGAAATATTTTCATATGTCGTTGATACACTGATTATTGACATATAAATTAAATAAAATGTCAAGAGCAAACGAGAAAATGTTGGACGTGGCAATTTTTAAATCAAGCCATTTTGAAACGGTTACTCAACTGAAGTTCTTACAAGAACTGATTTTATACTAAAGTTTTTCAACACCAACCAGAAACACAACACCCAAAAAAATTCAGAAAACAGTGAACACCAGGTAAACACGAAAGCGAGAAAAAGTGAGGTTAGGACACCGGTTGAGAAGGCAGCGTGGCAGTGTTTCAGGTGCCAACAAGTGGTTACCAAAAATCTGACAACAAATTTAAATTAACTACAAAAAAATGGCAAAGGCTATAGTTTCTGTTTATTTATTGAAAATATTAAGTTATCGAGAATTTTCAGCAGTGTTAAGCGATTAAAATTTACTTTTTAACTTCTGCGGTAGGGAAGTTATTGTAATCGTTTTTTTTTTCAAGTAACGTAACTTTATGTATATCGCAATTAAGCATATCATAACGGGTGTTCATTTAAAAAGTGCATCAAGTCGCCTTTGAAAACAATCGAATAAAATGAGGTATGTCCACAATTTTTGACAAACGAAAAATACAATTTTTAGCCGTGAAAACGTAAAAACGAAATAAAATTGAGGCACGAATGTAACTAGAGGACGCCAAGCTTTTTATTAACATAAACAGAAAATGACAATGTTTGGCAAATTTCAAATAATGACATGAGAAAGCACATCCCTTTCTTACGGCATCTTCGTCTATCAAAAAGTCAAAAGCGACTTGTTGCACTTTTNNACGACTTGCAAAAATATTTCCATGGATAACTCGATTACAAATTATGTTGATCGCTCGATACAATTTGGACATTCCTCACAAAAATCAACTAACGTCAAAACAAAAATTTTAAAATGATACGATAGGATTTTTGATGTAGTCCAAAATATGTTTTTAGATAGAGTTGAAGCAATAAGGTACAACTCCACAAAAGCTCAAAGTATTTAATCAATTTATTGTAAACAAGAACTAACAGTAAATTAATTAATGAATTAGATGCTCAAAATGCCGCCTATCATTTTGCAAACAAGCTTGAGCGCGTGTTACAAAAGAATGACGAACTCTCATTAAAATTTCGGGTGTAATTTCACGACAAGCAGCACGAATTCTGTTTTTTAAAGTATCCATATGTTGAAATAGTGTTTCATACACCTTATTCTTCAGTGCTCAACACAAGAACAAATCTACCGGAGTCAAATCAGGACTTCGCGCAGGCCATTCATTTATACCACATCTTCCTATCCAGTGATACCCCAATTGTTCATTCAAATAAAGGTTTACATCTCGTGCAAAATGTGGTGGAGCATCATCATACTGTAACCACATGCGTCTCCTAATTTCAAGTGGTATATTTTCCAGAAGTAAAATCAAAATGTTTTGTAAAAAATTCAAGTAGCGTTCACCAGTTAGATTATTTTCAAAGAACTAGGGACCAACAATTTTCGATTATGCCACACATTACATTTATTGAAAGAATTCGTCGAAATGCGTCTGTCTAATCCAATAAGGATTCTCTAATTTATAATAGTGACAGTTGTGACGATTCACCACACCATTATTACAAAAATTTGCCACCTTGCTTAACACTACACACTTCAAGAAATCTTCATTTTGATAAATTACATAAGGTTACAGAAACGAACTCGTCGTTCCTAATCACCTTCTCAAAGCTCTTCAACTAATGTAATGTAATGCATGGATGAAATTTATTTTGTCTCAAAATTCGGCAAACTGACGATCCCTGTCCCTGTTTGTCTGAATATTTGTCTTTGGCTTACTTGTGAATTATTGTCTATAACTTCAATGACTGTAGTTTCATTGTCAGTGTCTGTTACAGTTCGACGTCTTTGCCTTGTCTGTTTTGGCCAATTGAATCTTAGCTGATTTTCAAGTTGTTTAAAAATGTTATCAGTTGGGTGCATACGGTTAGGATAACGACGTCTATACAAATTTGCAGCTGTCTTGCGACACTCACCATAATTAAAGATTCTGTCGACTGTTTCGTCGTTTGAATACATATCTTACTTAAAACAGTAACTTTATTGAAAAAACTTTAGACAAAAAACGCAAATGAACAGCTATCACATTGATAGCTGTTGTTGTCAGGGATATTCAAATGTGGTGTTTAATCAACTTAATTTTTTATATCTGGTTAGTTGTGGAATTTGTATATTGGGTTGCATTCAAAGTTCGTCAGGTTCGTAATTTTATGTGAATGGCGCTGTACATACAAGACCAAAAAAAGTTTAATTTTAAAAGGCAACATATTATGACTATCCTGTAATGTAAGAATTGTTACTATTAGAAAATCTGATGTTCTTTAATATCTCCTATGCGTATTCAATCGAATCAACATCAGACAAATTACCGTGGCAAATTCATTTTCCATGGTAATGCCAAATGAATAATATTCAAATTTTTCGATGCTAGAAATACTCAATGAAGTCGATGTGGAAATAATAATTAATATGAACTCCAAGTAACTTGAAAATAAATTTTTGTACTCATAACCCCAAAACAGGTATTTTACGATTGTTTTCGACGCATGGAAAAACGCATTCCCGCACTGCGGTGCTTTTTATTTTGAGAAATTGTGGGAATTGCACTGTGTGGTTGGTATTAGATGACAAAACACAAAACGTCCAACGCTCGTGTCAAATGTGAACTAAGAGTGAAATCCCAACGATACTTACACAATAAATCAGGAAATGGGGAAGCAAACTCAATGTTGCTTCCTTTGCTGCTTCCTTGATTTCAGGTGGTGTCAAAGATTCTTCGGAATCCGCTCATCTTTTACAAAATTATATCAGAAAATTACAAAATGGTGGTACAATTTTTCAAATCTAAGACCATAGCAACATAGTAATAACGCAGTGTCAGTGCGAGTAATGCTACCAACTGA
>QDEB01075358.1:5917-27458 GCA_004193795.1 Asbolus verrucosus
AACGTTACACTTTGAAAAATAAAGGGCGGAAGAATTTCAACACCGTAACATCACGCCAAAAGCAACTACACAACCAAGTGTTGAATTTACTAAACACGTACAGAATAAACGCGTAGAAGATCACGAAAAGTTGGGAAACTGAAATCACGTATTTGCTATTACATCTTCTGCCTGAATCTACGACGGGTTAAAACCTCATAAGTTTATGCTTACCTTGCAGAAGCTAAACATATGAATTATGAATTAGGGCAATGAATGAGGCAATTCCATTAAGCAGAGAGATTTTCTGGAGACCGATTTTTTCCATAAGATTTACTTTAGCCGAAAAGCGTGCGAGAATGGCTCATGATTTCGTTCCTTTTTTTGTTTAAAAGTCCCCTTGCACGACCCTGTCACATTCAATACTCTCGACTTAACCCCATTGTATCCGCAGCCAACACTCAATGCGGCCTGAAGGAGTAGAAATTTTATTTATGATAGAAATTTAATTTGAGTGGATAGAAGAGGAGATTTATTTTGATCCAGTCACTACATTCAATTTAGAAAAAAAACTGAAGATGTTTGTGTACTTTCATTGAATAACATTTTGGAGATGTACCTCCGCCATCTAAAACACTTCGGAAGAAACATCAAAAGTTACATCCTTATTAATAAAAATAAATAAATAAAGAGGCGCTAACCCAACTCAATATTTATATGTACGCTAAGGAATCCATAAAATTCCGTCGGCAATTTCCAGGCCTCGTATTTCATTCCGTAAGCTGAACAAGCGTCATTCCTACTAACTGCACGTTCTGACATTTTATTTCATTAGAAAAAAATTACGGATGTTTTAGTGCCCGGTTGACACACATAAAAACGGGCCACTTTTACACAAAATTAATTTTCTTTCAGAGTGTGATTGCATCAGCAATTTGAAAGTCAAATTGGCGCTGAATTACGTTTTTTAATGCCCGAAACTCATTTTCAGAACCTCCAGACGATTTTGATGTCGATAGAAGAACGTTTGCGGAACTTGGACAACATTTATTCCATGCACCTCTCTCCCACTTTGGAAGACAAATTCGAACAATACCAAAGAAAACTTGAATCAATCGATACGAAGATACTCCGCCTGGAATCACTGATGATGCTCAATTTAGATAAAATCTCCGAAAACATCAGCACGAAAAATTTCAAAGACGACATCGCTAAAACCAATTTGATGAAAAAAATGGACGCGATTTACGAAGGGGTCAGCCACAGGCTCAATTACATGGACAGGAAATTTGAAACGAGCAACATCAAAATTCAGGTAAACGGATCGGAAAGAAAAATAATCAATTTAACGAAGCAAACTCCTTTTCAGAATAAGCTAGAAACGACGCTGACACGTTTAGAAAAAATGGACGAAGGTTTTACAAGAAGAAACGAAGACATCGAAGTTGAATTGTCGGACGCCATAGCCGCCATCGACGATTTAAAAACCAGTTACCAGATAATGGAAGAGAATATTGTAAATAACACCAACGAAAACTTCGAAGTAAAATAACTTAATATGTTCTGATACGTTAAAAGAACGCTGATTTCAGGTATCACTGAAAGAGCAAATGGAACTAATGAAAAGTTTCAATGATAAATCTATACAAGCGTTAGAAAGTTTGTACGAAAACACAACCAAAGTTCTCGATGGGTTCGATTATAAAATCGAAAACGGGTTGGCGGCGATCCACGAAGTGAATGAATCTTTAGAAAATTTCGAAACAGAAATCAAAAGAGAGCTCAACGAATACGCCGTAAAAGTAAGATTTATTTTGCCATCATCGCTTTTGCTTAAAACNNGATGTACAGGATAGGTTTCACTTGCAGTTTAACCGAAAATGACAGCAACATCTTGGTAAACAAAACAATATTTTGATCTGATTTTCCTTCGTTTCATTTCTTTCAAAAATGTGTTATTCAAATTTCCGAATGTACTAATTTAGAAAGGAAAATAAAATCAAAAAAAGTTTTTCCTCCAATATCAAGGTCAATGAGTCATAGGTTGTCCAAAATTTTAATGCCAATCAGAAGGTTGTAGCTTCTTAACTAGCATTTTGTCGACAAAGGTTGGTTTTAAGTAATATTTCAGAAAATGAAATGCACAATCGTAATGAGAGTTAAAGTGTTTATTGAAAACGTAAAAAAAGTTGTCATCATTTTCATGTTAAAGTAGCAATGAAGAGCTGCAAAAATTTGTTTTTTTTTTCTCTTTCGCAGTTTATTAGATAAATGACTGGCACTTCATTCAACTTAAATCTTTTGAAAGGAAAACATATTTTCTATTTTTACAATTCTATTGAAATGTTTGAGTGACTGCTCAGATTAATCGTTTAATAGGAAAAAGAGATTCAGATCCCTCTGAATTTGATGCTTTTAAAGCAAACCAGATTAAATGAAAATCTTGCAGGACTAACCGACCGTACCAACATTTCTAATTTTTTTTAATTTTACCTTTATCCGTTTTCCCGAATCCGTCCACAAAAACACTAAGTTCAAAGTTTAAACAATTTTTCCATTTAACCAAATTTTCAAAACAGGTCGAAACTGAATTCTGTACAAACCCAAAAACACTGGAGGCTGAGCAGAAATAAACATTTTGCGAAATACAAAAAGATCAAGGTTTTCTCAATTACGCAAGACTGACCTTACTGACGATTTACACCTCGGTAATCAATTTTTAATATACCGGATTTGATTATAGCGTATGATTACTTTATAATCGTGCATTTAAACGATGATTATTCTCAAAACATTACATGAGTTTATCTACAACCACATAATTTTGATAGTGACTTTTAATAACCTCAATAACTCCCCAAAATGTTGATACGTCCAAAGATCGGAAAATAAATAAGGTTTATGGAACAAATACTTTTATTTTTCCCTAACAAATTGCGAAATATTTTTGTTATTTCAGGTGGCCGAAATGAACTCGGAGAATTGGAACACTGCATCAGTTTTAAAAAATAAACAAAATGTATTGGAAAATATAATTAATTCAACAAAAACTGAAGTGCAAAACGGCGTAAGAGCCCTAATGGTGTTAATAGGTAAAATCTCCAACAAAGAGCAACTTCCCCAAGCGGATGAATCCCCAATTGACAAATTACATGAAAAAATCGACGCGAACTTCGAAAAAGTTTTTTCAGCACAAAACCTGTTCATGGACAATTGTTACAGACTGCAAATGGACGAATCCCAAATCGAGTCGAAAATCAGCGATATCCTGGAAAAACTGATCGACACATTCGAAAAAAAGTAACGATTCAACTTGTGGAGATTGCGTGTGTATAAATTTTTACCTTTTTAGGACCGCTGTTGAAATCAAGGACATAAAAAATTTAGAAAAATTGATCAAAAGTCACGACTCCCACATAACGCGGAATTTGTATCAGGCATCCACGAATATTGTGTCGATTCATGAAAAAATTACCAAAGGGCATCATCAGTTCGAAACAGACCTGAAGCAGGTCACTGACCATTTAAACGCTTTATTCTCGCTAGTCCAAGACACTTTAGCTGATGAAAATGGATCGTTATCGGCGAAAAATGTAGGCGTAAGTACAGCAATCAAGTTTATTAACAATAAGGTAACTTGTGGATATTTCAGATATTATTGCATGACCTGAATGAAATAGTAGAGAAAATTACCTTCCTCAATAAGCAAGGCGATATCCTCACGAATTCAGTGGAAGAAATAAAGAACATACTGGAAACCTCGGATCATAAAAATTCCAGTCAAGTGATCAATGAGTATTTTAAAAACATCTCCCAAACAATTACGGGAATGGAAGCCAAAATAAATACGGTTTATCTGTATTATTATTTTAACAGAAGCAAAATTGAGGAGATAAATCTCAACTTAACTCAAAAATTACAGAAATTTATAGACACCATTAACATATCTGACTACGCAAAAAAACCCACAACAGAAATATCCCAGGTGCATTCTGAGAATAATGACGCAACATTGAATCCCATTAGAAACGAGGATGTTTCTCAAACTGTGAGAAATGAAAAAATTCACCACATGATCACCGAAATATTTGGAGTGAAAGCTCAATCAAACGAAACGTCGCAAAATACTGAAAATGAGGTTCCATCGCATTTTTTAAATGTCATCGACTTGAGGAACAATTTTGACGGCGAATCTGAAGATGACAACAGCACAACAGAGGCCGAAAACAGTGATGAACAAGGGATAACTGAGAAAGTTATGTTGGATGCTGACCAAACCACTTTGAAACAAAGTGGCGAATATGACGATTTCAAATCGAATAATTGGCAACAAGTTACAGTCTAGTTATAATAACCACAACTAATTTTTGTATTAATTATGCGTTAACAATAAATATGTTTAAAATTCTTACATGACTAACACTTACCTCGATCTTTGCACTATTTTGAAAAATAGTCTGTGCCTTGTGAGTAAGTTGTGCGAAGCATGAGCTAAGGCTGCATAATTTTTGGCGAACATTGAACACAACATCTGGTTCTTCAGAGTCGAGTTCTCCTGAAAACGAGAGTTTTTTCAGTAATTTCAGTAGCAACAAGTACGTCGTAACCCGCGGGGAAATTCGGACAGGTGGCAATGAAAAGTGGCAAGATTATAACAGAACTGTGCTCATTTCTCAAAATAATTGGTAAATTAATTACAACAAGGCTAAAATAAACAAAAACATGAGGTCATGTGTGTGCATTGTGATAAACGATGTATGAATTGAATTGTGTGAATATCATTATTAAACGTGTTTTCACCCACCTATTGCTAAATCTAAGTCTACAAAAGCCTTGTCGAATTCTTTTTCTAAGATATCTAACCACCTAAAACCGACACTAGCCATTTTTAACTACTGTCACCATTTGTCAATTTTTGTTTGACGTTTGCGTGTTTGCGTCGGGTCTTCCGCAAAAAAAACCTGGGGAATTTTTGGCCCATATGTTGTTCGTCGCATTTTTAAAAATTGTTCGCAAATTGTAAACATTAAAAAATAGATTTCATTTTCTTAAAATCACATATATTTTGCAACTGGTTGAAATGGTTGGTTTGGTAATAAGTCTTTAAAATAAATTTATCAAGTGAAAGATCCTGCACTGTGTTTATCTCAATTGTTTCTAGTTTGTCGGTAAAGAAGTTTCCTATATTACGATTCATTCAATCAAGTATCAAATGTGAAAGTAAAGGTTACGTTCAAATTGTGTCATTCTATGTTTATAAACATTAGAAGATATTTCTGAAATAAATGTGATGACTACCTCACGAATAGTACGTGGGACTAAAGCCCGAATTTTTCTGTATATATGCGCAATTTTAATAATCACCGGTATCATAGCTTGTTATAATAACACACTTTCACAGCTCGAAGATGCCAGAAAGTCGAGCGAAATATGCCACCAGCAAGAAGAGAATCTATCAACGCAGCTTCAAGGTTTGTTTGTTTTCATAATTCCTCTTTGACCTGAAGTAACTTAAATTGATTTTGCAGTGATATCAGACTACAAGCAACGCTTGGAAAAGTCATTAAAAACAGAGAAAGCAGAACACCAACAAGCCAAGAACGATTTAGAAAATAAGTTGAACGAAGAGAAATCTAAAAATGAAAAAGCTGCTAACGACGCAAATTTAAGATTCAGCTCGTTGCAGCAGCATTTCAATCTGCTGCAGACACAGCATGATGATTTTAAAGAGGAGTGCAGCAAAACCCAGAGCAAACAAATGAACGAAATTAACGACCTGCAAGCCAAATTGAAAGAAGTTCAGGAAGAATTGAAGAAGGTCGAAAGTTCAAAAGAAAATCTCAAAGTTTGTGATGGCAAAATTTTATCTACAATGTTTTATTTGTTTATTTTTCAGTCCCAGTATTTACAGTTACAGGTCGATAAAGAAAGTTTACAGAAACAGCTAAACACAAATGTATACAACAATGATGACAGCAAAAGCAAAATCAATCATTTAACAAAAGTAAATCATGAGTTGCAAAGAGAATTAGATGAAGTCAAGGTAATGTTATTTCCAATAAATTCAAATTTAAAGAATTCATAACAGTAAATATTTAATGCAATCTTATCTAAACAACATTCTAATCTAAAAGTAAACAAAAAGCAATTTTTTGTCAAACAGTCGAACATTGTATATACATACAATGTTTCTCTTGAAAAGGTCAAGCTTTGTCTCTTCATTCATTGTTTTGTTTATTTATTTACAACTGCGGCATTTAAATGCAAATAGAATTTTTATTGAAAACTTTCACTGTACATATTTTACAATCCATATAATTTGCTACTTTATTGAATTGAGGTATTAAAGGCTAAATGATAATTTTTATCTTGGTTAAAACCTTTTACTGTTAATATAAAATATATCTAGAGTCCATAGTGAATTAAACATTTTTGCATAATTTGAACAATCAGGCAAAATGCACGACTTTCGAGTCGATCCAGCCCCCTAATGTAGTCCAAGATTCGTCCTCGCCCCGCAACTCTCAGAACTTGAACCATCAGGATCAGGTGGACGCCAATGAAATAAAAGCAGAAGACAAAGCAAAGCACGAGGTCCTGATTGATCCACAACAGCAAGTCATTCAGAGTCCCCCCAACCAAAACTTCATCAAAATCCCGACGAAATCAACAACATCTTCAAGTCTGAAGGTGTCGCAAGGCAGCTTGAACGGGGCGAGACCCCTTCTGATGCCGACAGTGACTCCGAAAAGTGCCAACAGTGTACCCCCGTCACCTTACGTTAAAAAATTGCCAGAAGGTGTCGTACCTCCACCTGAGAAACGCGATGTCGACAAGAAGGCTGAAGATGAAAAGAACGAGTTGCCAGAAGAGACTATTAATAATCGTTATCGTAATAAAATTAGCGATAACGCGTTTAAGGAGGAGGCGAAGAAAGTGGATGAAGTCGATAAGGAGAATGTCGCACATGAAGTTTTCGATCAGCCACATATTGGGGCTTACGATAATGTGGGGTTTGGCGACGTTATTGATCCCATCAAAAACGCCGAAAAACAAAATTATGACAAACAACATATTGATAATTTAGGGATAGGTGATAAAGAAGGGAATAAGGTGGATGAAAATTACTACAAGGATAACCAGAATGATATGCTAGGAGAAGAAAATGATCCTGAGGACGGTAAATTAATTTTGTCTCACTCGACTTAAATAAAGCATTTATTTACAGATGATCCGGAAGAATATGGAGAGCCTTTAGGGCGGGTAAAAGATCCTGTGGTAAGAAATTAATTTTTCAACTAAGTAGGTATTACATGAGGTACACCACATGACAGAAATGATGACACAATTGTGATTGATGAGGTAATTAATAATCGCAGGGTATGATTTCGACGACCTGCATCTAAACTGCCTTTGTGTCGTTTTTGTCATATTGTGCACCTGTACTTAATCATGAACATTTTTATTAAAATCATTTTTCAGTGAATAAAATAAGGCTCAATTATAGTATTCAGTATCTGTATTTATGATCCTTTCAAGATACTTCTAAAAATTAAGTACCTATTTGTAAATATATATGTTATATAAAATGTTAGTTTATCTGTTAAGTCCAAAAGAAATTTATGTTGAGGAATTTATTTTTGATTTTTATTTATGTTGATCTCGATTCCAACGAAAATGGCATTTATGATGCAAGTTTTTATTATGATAGAAGTTGTATTGTTTGTGTTTTTTTTTTTGTAATGTATTAGGCTGATCTTTTTTTATGTGATTCTTGTAAATATTTTATTTGTATTTACATATCTCAATAAAATGGAGATATCGTAGTGTATTATGGATTTTTGTCCCTTTTCCTGTAATAATTGACTCTTACCATGATGCGATCGGATAATGAACTTGTTGGACTATAATTTAAACTTTTGAAATATACCAGTAATATTAAGTAAACAAAACCTTAATACTAACCATATTTATTTTCGTGTCATAAAAATAATAATCCTGATTAATTTGCTCTTCCTACATCTAGATACCAAGTTTCATCGAATTCGATTATATAAAATCATATCAAAAATTATTTTAGTTTTAACACTGATATTATAAACTCAAGGAAAATTTGATTTTCTGTCTCGACATGATACCTATCAAGTTTCACCTAAATCCAGTCATATACATCAAAAATGACCCATTTGAGTTTTGATAATTGAATTTAATTATTCTTTATATAAATTACAGTGAAGTCAGAATGCAGATACAAGGGACTTCCGGAATTACTTATTAAAAACGTTGTCCTAAACAGATTTATTTTTTGATATTATCGGATTGTAGTGACATAATTATTTTGGAATCTCACCTCGTTATGAACTATAAACATATGATTAAATTTAATCATTTTTTTCGCACAATTTTTATTTATGTTAAAAATATTTGTATAGACTGTATATAATATCAGTATCATAGTAACACATATCTCTTAGATACTGCAATACTAAACTCACATAACCTCTTATGGACCTACAACACAAAAACTGATAAATATTTACAATTTTCTGTTGCAATTAAAAATCTATGGAACCTTGAAAAAAATTTAATTTTACCGTCAGTTACTTCAGCTACGGGTATAGTAACCAAATCTCTAATCCGTAATAAAAATACTGAATTTAAAAGAAAATTTAATTGTTGGAATAATTATTGTGCTCATTATATTCAGAAAATTTTCGTAATATAGATGACACAGTGAACACTAGTCGAAATAATAATTATATTGCAGCAAGGCGGCGGTAACTACGCTGGATTAAAATTATCATCACTTGATAGCAGTATTCGTGATGTGTGAATATCCGGCCTGATGTCGTGCCGGGTTTTTTTATATAATTTATAATAGTCACAGCAACATTAAAGTGCTAGCAGTATTAATGATATAAATGTGATAAATAATATAATCACGTGATAGTATAAACAGCTTGAATGCTCTATATTTTTCACACGTTTCATGTATTGATATCGTATCTAGGCAACCTACAACAAATTGAAAGTTGGTTTATAATAATTTGATCTTTAATTATAGATTTTTTTCAACGTTTATCAAATATAAATGCAAACTTGAGTTTGAAAGATATATTTGTTGATAATAAACAAATTATTAAAATATTTACAAAAATAAGGCAATATTTAACGATTATATGTAATAAGTTTTATAACTGATGAGAATTCTGAGTATTGACAAGAGTTGCGTCTTTGTTGTTTAAATAGGCCCGTTTTTATTTTTTACTATTGTTTGCCGTAATTAAATTTGTTTGTTCGGTTATTATTATGAAAGGCCGTTAATACGCTTACGCTTCAACGACAATAACGCCGAAATTCTGTTAAAATGTCAAAATTCCTGCCGCCTATATTCGGAGATCTGACGTAAGTCTGTCATTTTCCCACCAGTCCAGTGGAGTCGATTGTGTTGGCTTGGGTTGGTAAAAATACGATGGTGTGAATATAAAATAACGCAAATAGTGCCCCGAAATCCGTTTCAAAATGGACCAGGCCCAATACGACCTCAATCGTATTTGTCGCACGTGCAAAAACGAGTCGTCAGAGATGAGATCCGTGTTTGAGGGATGCGAAATGTTGAACGAAAGTCCCCGTATTGACGAGATGCTAATGGCTTGTACATCCGTGCAGGTAAACAGAATCACTTGTAATTAATTAGTATTTTGTGGTTAACCGACTGTTTTCAGGTGAAAGCGGAAGATGGATTGCCGAATTTAATATGTGTTAGTTGTACAGAACGGTTAAAAAGTGCTTATGTTTTTAAACAACAATGTCAACAATCGGACGTCTGTCTGAGGGAATATGCCAGAAGTTTAAAAGTGGACGAGATCAAGCAAGAATTGCAAAATGCCGATGGCACATTGTCAGGTAGTAAAGTCACATGTGCTCTGCCAGACTGATTATTTAAAATATGATAAGATTATAAACACATGGATCAGTTTTGTCCCACAAAATGGACAAAATACTTATTGTATTATTTATTCATTTTTAGCTGTACTTTCGTTCCCTAATGAGAATCTAATGGACCATAGAAGAGAATTTACCATTTTGTTGGTACTATTTAAGCAAAGTGTATTGCTTACGTCTTTTTACTTGCAAAATGTGTAAATCATTAAAGATTCAGATCAGTGTATCGGTGGTATGATTCTGTTATCAAAACTTACAGAATGTGATTGTTACTGTTTCATGTAAATCTAAAATTAGTATACTTATATTAATTTTCACAAATAATTGGCAAAAATGCATTGCAAGATTAAATGTGCTACCTTTAAAGATTCCCACTTGTTTTGGAGTACCCACAAAACTGTAATACTACATTAATGTTTCAAACATCTATTGTAGAATCTAGTTGTGACAGAAATTCACAGTTACTATATTAAATGGTCTGACTAAGAAGTCAACAATTTCAAATCAGAATTAACAATTAAATTGTTTGTTTATTAATGATTGTTCTAAACAGCAGTAATTGTAGGAATGCATACACAGTTATTTATAATGAGTTGTCATACCAGGTGTCTGCTAAAATCAATCATTTGTAGTGAAAATTTTGTGGCTATAGTCTGATCAAAAATTATTTTCGTCGGGGTCGGCTAAGAAAAACAAAAGCAGCGTCTTGATTAGTTAATACAGCTGTAAATGCAAATAACAAAATTTGACAGTTGTCAAAAATAGTAGAATTAATTATAACGGTATCAACTAATCAAAGACGCTGCTTTTGTTTTTCTTAGCCAAAATAATTCTTTACGTCTTGACTGCCCACGGTGATAAAATAAGCCAAAATGCAATTTACATAGCAACATCAAATTGTGAATAAAAATTGACATTTCCACAATAGCATGATAAGAAATCAAGCACTGACATTGTTTTCATTTATTTAAAGAACCAAAAACTGCATTTCTGTTAATTTGACTGAAACATTTTTTTGTCTGTCAAAAGTAACCTACTGTGTATTGGATAATCAACTTCCTTAGTTTAAAATGTGGGCGGAGTTAAAATGTGTTAACAGTGACCACAATATAAATAAAATCATCATCCCATTTTTTTTTCTACCTTATGATTCGAACTATTATTCTAAATTTAAGATTTCTACATTTTTTTACTATATTTGATGAAACAAGTATCAAATAAAGACAAAAACTTTAAAAGCAAATGTAATTAATAATAGTTCTGATTATTTTTACTAATTTTTATTCAAATTATTCATTGAAGTTTTCACTTAAATCAATACAAATAAAGGATTCTTAGTAGCACATCATTCAAGAACCAAAGATACATCAGATAACAGTTTTGATTTCCAAAACTAGGAAATAGGGAAAATGCTAAAAACATATTTTTACGAAATACCTTATCGTTAAATACGATTATCACAATTTATTCTAATGTTTGGTAAAATTGCATTATTGTAACAAACAAAAATAACGTTATCGATTTCTCAACTGTCTTTTTTTAGGTAAAGATTAAAAATAAATTTGCGTTGTTTGCAATACAGCCTAGCAGAATTCAATGCTAATTCAACATTTTATTTTTGTTGTTGATGCGCTTTTATCTTTCGCAATTATAAAAAAAGTGGCGTTCATTTAGCTTAAATAAATTACTGAAACTATTTTTTATTAAATTTCAAAATTGTTGCCCAACGCTTAAAGGAAGGTATATTTGAATATGTAATTTCAGAAGCAATAGCTTAATGTGGTGTTGCAACTTCTTAAATCTCTATTTTGTGTAGCTTTTCGATCTAACCATTGGTTGAGGAGCGAATTTAATACGATGCTTTCGTTGCTGACTACATTTTAATTTTGTTACAAATTGAATTAGATTCTTTATTCTTTTTTCCTTTTTTTAATTTCGTCATAGGTTTAGGAGCGGTTTTAAGTACCACTCTTTTTGTCTTAAAACGGAACTAATAGGTGCTTTCTGCAAAACCTAAAACTCTGTTAGAAGCTTTTTATTTGCTTTTTTGCCAGTTTTCAAAAGGCCAGTAAAAAATGGGCGATTGCTTTTCCAGAATCCCTGGTGGAGGCTCTGGCCCAGGACCCTCAGAGAGAGCGCAGCGACTCTTCCCTCCGTTCCGATTTTATCGAATTTATGGAAAACAATCAAATGATACTGACTTGCAGAGAATGCGGGAAAGTTTTCACAACCCTCGAAGGTTTAAGAAGCCACAAACGCATCCACTTGGGTACGCTGTTCAAATGTAGATTTTGCGGTAAAGGTTACACCAGACAGACCCACGTGTATCGCCACGAACTATCTCACGGAAAGCACAAACTTCATGTTTGTCGGATTTGCAACAAGACTTTGACCAGAATGGAACATTTAAAACGCCATCTGACGACACATCTCAAGGAAAAACCGTTTTCTTGCAAGTCTTGTAATAGAGGGTTCAATCGATCGGACCATCTCGACGTGCATGCTGTCAGGTGTAAAGGAGAGAGGGTTCATATTTGCGACATTTGCAACAGAGGGTTCTCGAGGGAGGATAGTTTAGAAGTACACAAACGCTTACATGAAAATCAAAAACCAGCTTTACCGACTTTAGATAATATCGACAATATTGAAGAACACTACTATGAAATCGATTTTGATCCTAATCTTGATTATTCAGCGGCTTCGGATGTCGATGACTACCTAGAACCGCACGTGGAAGTCACAGAGAATTTGGACGAAGACAAAATCAAAGAAGTGGCGGATTTGCAGAACGAGGATAGCTCGAGTAAAGCGCCGGAATCGGACGAACAGTTGGACATAAAAGAAATGTTGGAATCTCAAGTGGGCCTCGGTGAAGCTAACAATACTGAGATTACCATAGAAGAGGACACGAAGTTGATTAACCGCGAATATGTAGATGAAGTTTATGAAGAAGCGGATGATGTGGCGAATGACGGTAAGATGGTTTCCGATGAAGTATTAAGTAATGCGATTTTGTTGCATCAGTTGCAGACAATGATTCTGACAGTGCCCATTCAGAGTACCTCCCTACAAAAGTAAGCCCGCCCAAAAGACGTACTCGCGGTAGGCCTCGTAAACATCACTCTTCGAAGAGCACGGGCAGGCCTCGAGGACGTCCTGCCGGTGTTAAAAAAGAACGAAGAGAGAGGTTAGAAAACGAAGAAGAAGGCGAATTTTCGTGTGCCAGTTGTAGCGAAGTATTCCCGAAAACGAGCCAGTTGGAAAAGCACATGAAGAGCCACGAGTGCATGAAGGTGCACACCTGCAGAGTTTGCAACAAGCAGTTTCCAAGACTTAACCATCTGAAGAGGCACATGACGTCTCATTCGATTATCAGACCGTTCGCTTGTGATCTTTGTCCAAAGAAGTTTTCAAGAAGGGACCACTTACAACAGCACACTAGGTTACATGATAAGAAGCAGGAGTACGAGTGTGATGTTTGCAAAAAGGCCTTCAATAGGGCCGACCAGTTGGCGAAGCACAAAGTTTCCAAACACAATATCGGGGAAAAGGTCAGTATCTGGATTTTTCTCAACATTTTTCACATACAATCAGCTTAAATCAACTGATGTCTAATATGAATAGTATCATTTCTTATAAAACTGCCTATAAAGAATAATATTTCGTGTAGATGAGATGGCTGTTTAAAAATTAAATTCTTTCAACTGCCTTAAAGATATTATTTTTCAAATTTTGATCAGTTAAAATGAGATTACAGAAAAAAAAAATCAGTAATGTTAAAAAATCGTTTAAAGCGTCCATATTTTTATTAGTTATAGTAATCTATATAAATTTACAAAGTATTTGGTAAATTTGGTAAAACGGATGTGATGGCAATTGAATCAGTTATCGCTCGTGAGGACGGTCTGAAAGACTGTATAGTGGGCATGGGTTAGATTCCCATTGCTATCTTCGTTCGT
Source organism: Asbolus verrucosus (assembly GCA_004193795.1). Lineage (NCBI taxonomy): Eukaryota > Metazoa > Arthropoda > Insecta > Coleoptera > Tenebrionidae > Asbolus > Asbolus verrucosus. The sequence goes on from QDEB01075358.1 coordinate 19,801, forward strand.
TTGCACGGTAGAAATCCCTTTTGTATTATAATCTGCTTAATTACTTTTGTTTATTGTTATCGAATTTTGATTCTATATACTAAATTAGTTTACGATAGATAGATCCAAATAAAAACGTGATTTACAATCTTAATAATGGGACCACATCTGGTTTTATAAGGGATTTTAATCGTAATAATAGTTACATTTTTATTTGGTTGTGTTGTAAACTACATAGAGTATCAAAATTGATGGAAAATTTGAGCAAAAATATTGTTTCAGTACAGTTAGATATAATAATTTTGACAGTTACAAGTGGAAAAGCTTAACTCCGCCCAAAAATAAAATGCAGAGTAGTGTTTACACACGAACACACAATTTAGGAGAAAGTAAGATTTACACAATAACGCAGGAAGAAGTACTAATCTATTTTCATCAATAACACGAACAAAGGTTAAATAACTAATAGCCAACAAATTCATTGTTAAAATGATTTATTGATATTGCAATTAGTTTAAAATGAGGGTGGAGTTAAACAATGCTAGGCCGATCCAATTCTACACGTTCCAAACCGTGGGTTTGGCCATGGCCACTATTGTAATATACTACTTCAAGTCAAAGAACTGACTATTGATGAGGTTAGATCGCAAAAGACTGTAAAATTAGGTTTGAGATAATTTAACTGATTTGATGCGAGTTTCGACATCGCTGCACAAATAATATGCTTTTAGTTTTATTATTTATTTAGTTTTTAAAATGAATCAAAATTCAATAATTGATATGTAGCCACTCTGTTTTAGTATTGTAAGTTATTTTCAGTAGCACTTGATTGTTATTTATGGATCTTTTTCTGTATTCTTTCAAACCGAGGATTATTTCTGTTTTTTGATTGCCAAAGAATGCATATGCATTTCCAAAACAAGTTGTACATAATTCTTAAATGCTCGCTCCAAGGGCCTTTTAGTATGTTGCTTAGTTACGAATTGCCTCATTCTTTTCCAATTTTTTTTCCTCATTTTTTTCCAATTTCTCGGGGAATATTGCGTGCACAATTTTGAAAATTCTGATGAAGTTTATGTTTATCAGTATCGCAGTATGTTATTGTTTGAAAGATTTCGATTAAAATGAGGATAATGTCGAGGATAATGAATGTGTCATTTAAAATTAATATTGTCCGTTATTAATCGTCTTCGACAAAATGCTGAGACATCTATTAACCATTGCGTGTCAAGTGATGGGTCTAACAATGATGAGAACACCGTTCGCATTAATACTTGGTGTTATTTCATCTGTGTATATTATTATGTACAGCGGCGTAACGGAATTTAATGGCCTGTCTCCCTAGATCCTAGCAATCGATTTTTTAATAAAACGATTTGATACACTGAAGACTATGTAGTTTCCGTTACGTCACCAGTTACGTAAAGAAATTGTTTGGGGCGTCTGATTTTGATCACAGCAACGTTTTATTATAACCTCTTACACAGGCTGGAGGCGTCCTTAAACGACGTCGAGAAAGAAAGAGAAAGTCTATGCAAAAATTCGAGCAAACAATTCGTGATAATACGGACAAGCACGGAGAAGCCAAACAAAAAGAGAGAAGATACAATACGAGAAAACGAGCTGGAAAAATTATATTAATAAACGCACTGAGTGAACGGGAAAGAAATATAGTGAGAAAAAAGTGGGGGGAGAGTAAAAGGAAATAATTCGAAAATAAGAGAAAACAAGAACGGCATAATTTTAAACTAGAACATATGAAGGAAGAACTTGAATAAATCGAAAAAATGTCAGAAATATAGAAAGCAAAAGTTGCAAAAAGGAGTATAGTATGGCCATTCAATAATTTGATCAAAATGTTACGCCAGGCAGTTATGTTTTTGTCAGTATTTGTTGACTGCATTCGGAATTTAGATGCCTACATTAACTGAATAATTTAAATTTCGTCGGCAAAGTTTTGTTTTAATATCATTCTTACATTTGTATAATTTTTCTTGCGAGAATTCTGTTTTTTCAAGTTTTTAGACCGAATTTTATTCCTGCTTATTATTAACAAGAAAATTAATAATGATTGTATAAATAAGGTAAGAGTTAGAAACCCCCCAATAGTCCAAATTTCAACAAAATTTCGTGCTTCTTTTAATCCACAGGCACATGAAAAGAAAACTAATTTAAACACTGGTAGGGACTTTAAGAGTGCCAGACGTACGTCTGTTTCTTCAAGTTTGTATTGCTTGATTGAAATTTGCCTGCGGATGTCTCACCGGTTCAAATTGAAATATTTGTGTATTTTGTTGAAATAGTGCTTCGAGACTGTCAATGGAAACATCAAAGCACGTTTGAGACAAACTTTGAAATGAACAGATGCCTAAAAGAGTGTCAACTCTGTCAACAACTGCAAATGTAACATTGCCCGCAAAACCTTAAGCACATTTGAACATCCTTAAGAGAATCGTTTACAAATCTAACAATTACGTAAAGTTGACGTAGTGTCACACAAACTTAATTATTTTAATTAATTTAGGCAACGTATCATTGAAAAACGTTCTCTGAAAATTTTCATGTAAGATTATCACAAACCAAAAAATTTTTTAGTTCATGTTCTTTTAACAAGATTTTGTTTATATTATAAAACGGCTTTTATAGGTATTATTTTTATAATTTAGTATTTAGATTGGTGAAAGATCATCGAGATTAAGCTCCACAAATGGATATATCTTTTGTATACTTTTACTAGGAAATTTTTAAAAACTACCCTTCAAAAAAGATTTATATTGCCCCCCAATTGCATATTTTTAAGATCTCTTTGATAACTCACTTTTCATTTTGTAGATGAAAGTGAATTCAGATGGAGTTTGAAGCTACCTTGAAACAACAAAGTACTGCGTTAGTTATAATACCACTTTTTGAAGGGAAAAGATTGCATTATACATTCATTTTGATATCATTTTCATTTTGGCATTTTTGTTGATTTTTAATGAGAATAATAAATATCAAAGTTTATAATTTTAACAAACAAAATAAAAAGATTTTTTTTTATTACGTTTGTACAGAGTTTTTAATCAACCGTGAGGTAGTTGTGACATAATTATTCATTTTCTTGAAGGAATTTTCCCGTATTCTTTTTTTTTATTTCATTCTTTATTTATTCCGTAATTCTTAATTTTATCTCGTGTACATTATTCAGGTAATTTTCTCGTCTGCCTCTTTCGCATATTCCCATTTGCCGCCATATTTTAACAAGACCTGGAGGCAGTTTCGAATTTAAATAAATCTACAAACATTTTAGAACACCAAATTAATTTTTCTCGGAGGGAAAAAAAACGGTATTCAGTCACCTCATCTGCAATAATGGATTTTTCTAGATTGTTGCAATATAAACAGCTTGCTGCTTAATTTGATTGAGTGGATTTATTGTTAGATCTGTTGAAACGAAAACACATGAAATTTTTAAAACCGTCTGATTAAGATTATAATTCAGGTGCTGGGCGAGAAGAAATTTGAATGTCATGTTTGTTTAAAGAACTTCACGACCGAGAAGTACAGAGATGTACACGTAAAGGGTCACTTGGGTGAAAAACGTTTCCAGTGCAAGACTTGCGATAAATGTTTCCTCTCTAAATCCCATTTAACCGAACACATGAAATTCCACAACGAACACTCGAAGAAGTTCTTGTGCTCCGAATGCGGCCAGAGATTCATCCGCAACGATTACCTCGTCATTCACATGAGGAGGCATCGCGGAGAAAAACCCTTCAAATGCAAGTACTGCGGAAAAGGATTCCCTCGGACGACGGATTTAACAGTGCACGAACGTTACCACACAGGAGAAAAAACGCATCTCTGTACGATCTGCGGGAGAGGTTTCGGAAGGTACATATAATCGGCTTATCCTGGCGGATTTTCTCTTCTAATGTTGGAGTTGTAGGGCCTACAATTTGACAGTTCACATGCGGACGCATACCGGAGAAAAACCGTACAGGTGCACATACTGCGACGCAGCCTTCGCCCAAGGTAATGATCTCAAAGCGCATGTGCGAAGGCACACCGGGGAACGGTTTCAGTGCGAATTGTGCACCGAAAGCTTTCTTATGGGCTATCTTCTGACGCAACACAAAAGAACTGTTCATGGTGAGTGTCCACGTTTTTCAGTTTTGCCAACTTCGAGCCTGCTGTTTCAGGTTTGAACGTAGTTAGTAACATAAGGCGACTGCAACCTGCTAATAAAATTAAGCAAGATACAGACGATCCACCTCCCATCACAATTCCATTGCCTAAACCCGTAGTACCTGACCTTGTCCTAAACAATCTACAAGCCCACTTGGTGGCTCAAATTCAACACCACCAGTTGGCGAGGGAATAACGTCTAAAGGTAAATTTGTAGACTACGCGTATCAGCAGATAACAATATGTTTTTCAGTTTGAATTAAACTTGTACATATAAGTAGTTTATGGATTATTGTAGTTATCACTATACAAATGTTTCATTTGAAGAATTCTCACTCCGTCTTTCAATAATTTATAATATTTTGTTCTAATAGCTCATAGCGTTTTTTTTTCTTTAATGATCCAATACTGCAGCATTCTTCACTTAAGGGTTTGTTGAGCACAACTCATTTGTCGTTTTCATTTAATTTCTGTTGTGCGTAAGTTGGTAAATTAGTATATAACGGTGTAATTGCAGGGGTTTTTGTATCTACAAATTTTGATTTATTTTTGAAATAAAATGGCTCTTAATACAATGCCCCTGTATCTAAAAAATTACTCAAAAAAAGAGTCAAAAGTTAATATTTTCATGGACTGTGGGCCTAATGTTAGCAAATGATTAGAAAACAAAATCATTTTTTTTATAATTTCCTAAGTTTTGTATTCTATACTGATATGAAAAATACTGTTAAATTTTAAGTGTATAAAATGCGTCATTTTTGTAAGTTACTTTGGTAGATTGTAAATATATTTTTACATTATCAAAATAAAAGTTTTTTGGGTGTATTGTTTGAACTATTTCATTTACTAGGTGCAGTTTTCAAGCTTAACCCATTGGAGATGGACAGGAAAGTATAACTTTAATTAGTTTCGACAGCCTCAGTACAAGCTACTAGATGAACTTAAGAGTTAAATAGTGAACTGTATAATCCATATTGGAAGTATCATCAGTCATATTTAGGCTTTGACCGAATTCCAATATCTATCAACTTCAACTTGTTCCCAGCTTGTTCTTGTTAGCTTTGACAGTATGCTAAAAAATAGTAATTTTTTTAATGTCAGTTTTGACTAGATTGAGCTTTTTTCACCTATTTTTTACATGGTAATAAATTTCTTTCTCTTTGTCTGTTATACCGTTGTAGTAAACATCCAAATTACAATTAAGTATGTCTCTTCTGTTCATTCCCACCAGATTGGTGTGAGGTCCATCCTCATGTAGAGCGTAATATAACGCCAATCTTCCCAGTTCCACACCATTTTTCTAAAAAGAAAATTCAAAAATTGTGATACGGTAGTATCACTTTTACCTTGCAGTATTCCCTGGCTTCTGTGCAAACATCTTTAATATCTTGATGCCCTGGATGCCATTCTGGTGGTCCAGCACTGCTCAGCAGCCCCAGGCAGTGAGGTGCGGCATTCACAATGCCCAAATTTTTCGACTAAATGAGAATTTAATCATCATTTGCGTTATAATTAAATATACGCACCTTAAAGAAAGGGAGATATTCTTTCAGTGTGTTATTGAGCATAGACAGTCTTGTATAACACAAAACAGAGTCGATTTTTACAGTGCTCTGTTTAATACAATCCGCCAGCACAGACACGGGGTAGCCTGTAACCCCTATGAACTTGGTTTTGCCTTGATCTAAGGCTTCTTTTAGCACAGGAAGTGTTTCTTCGAGAACTATTTTCAGTGATGGTGCAAACTCGATGTCGTGGACCTGTATATTTTTTGTGTTATTTCAGGTTAATTAAATTTGGAGTTTAATTACTTGAAGCACGTCGATGTAATCAAGTTTCAGTCGTTTTAGACTCGCATCAATGCTTTCCCTAGTTTTTTCAGCGGAAAAATCAAACATTAATTTGGGTTCTTTTTCATAGCGAGCTATTTTTGTGGCTAAGTAATAAGCTTTTCGCGGAATTCCCTCGAGGCACTTTAAAATGTTTGGTTATTTTTTGATGTAATTTTGGAAAGTAAATAAGCGAACCTTTCCTAAAATTTCTTCGGAAATACCGTGGCCGTACCAGTAGGCTGTGTCGATGTAATTTATGCCTTTCTTGAGGGCTTCGTGCACGGTTGCCTTACATTCTTCCAGGGTGTAATTACTGAAAAGAAAAAAGTGGTTCTTGAATGTTTAATATGCACAGGGGTAGCTCAAGGCCCCATTCTGGACCCTGTGTTCTTTGAGTTGTGAAAATGCTGTAGTTAACCATTTATCAATAATTCGTGATGTAGAACGAACCTACCAGCTCTTAACTGGGTAAAATATTGTTCACAAGTTGAAGGTCACTACACACCAAACATGTTTTTATATCTTACCCGTAAGCTGGTGAAAATCCACCTGTACCGAGAGATAATTGAGAAACACTCATTCCAGTATTGCCAAATTTAAAATATTTCATTTTCTTGATTTCGTTTTCATCATGAAATCCAGGTACGAATGTTTCAGGCAATTCAGCCATTTTGGGTACAAGAAAAACTTGACGCTCACCTTAAATTTGAAAGAGAGGTTAAAACTGTTTCAATTCAATTTGTGTTAAGTGGTATTCTGAAATGTTACATAAATACTTACATCAAGAGTCAGTAAAGTGTTGATTAGATAATAAAGTTCATCAAACCGATTACTTTTTTAGATTACATGGCTTAAGTATCCAAGCAATTCAAATGTAAAATGTGTTTATTGTCATTGTAAATATGATATATTGTTATCTGAATGTTACAGTGTATAATAAATAGCATCTGAAGGTCATGGCTGCGGTTATGTCAGTGAAAAAAAATTATTCTCGTCAATATAATGTAGTTTACTGTTTGCAAGTAAATTAAAAATTAAAACTGAATTTTTATTTATTAATAAGTGTGTACGGGCTGTCCAACTGCATAGTTCATGCGATGCTCGGCAAGTGGTGCCACTTTAAAAATTAAATCTTTTAAACAGAATCCAATAATTTTTTTTTCGGTTCATATAATGAAATAGCAAAATTCTGGCATTTTAATTTTTATTAAATTGTTATAACAAAAGTTACACATAAAAGCTAAAATTTCGTTACAAATGAGACACGTTAAGAAGGTAAAAATGTATTGAAATTTCAATTTAAAAATTTAAATTTTTCGTGACTAAATATTTCATCCAGGATAATACGTTAGTAACTAACGTTATCAAACGATTAACATCTTTGGTATTTCAACATATTTAAAAAGTGCAACATTGACTTTGTTCAGAAATTGTGAATTTTCTTCGGTATACTTTTCGATGTTTTCACTCGATTTTTTAATGTCATTTTCCAATTTCTTTAGAAATAAATGTCATCATCATTATGTGTTTTGTCGTTAGCAGTCATGGGATTATCGTTTTCTAAATGGGACTTGGAGAACCCTTGAAAACTCCAGAATTTTCAAATTAGATCCGAAAATGCGTCATTTCTGTAATTTAAATACTTTGGTAGATTGTAAGTGTATATAACATTCCGATTCT
>QDEB01075362.1:0-12327 GCA_004193795.1 Asbolus verrucosus
AGTTAGTGGGGGAAATTTTTGTTTTACGTGTTCCCTCGTACCTCACCTTATCCGAGTGAGGGCGACAAGAATTCGATTTCTGAGAGTTGCAATGTAATTCAATATTAGATGTCATGTTATTAATTATAACATTTTTGTAACAAAATTTAACATATGCATTTAGAAAGAATGGCCACACGTCGGGTAGTATTCCAAATTTAGATACAAGATACTGTTTCGCAGATATATTAAGTTAAAAATGATGACAATTTGGGTAACTTTGCTATTTTTTTTTTAATTAATAAACAACATTTTTAGAAAAAGGAATATTCCTGAAGGTGTAGCGATTCTAACTTTATAATTCTGTTAAAAATTGAGATCAATTCATTAACAGATGTGGATTGCGAAATCCTCGCCTTAATGCAGAGTGCATAGTGAATTCAAGGTTAAATTTTTTGTCACATGCAGCTATAGATTTCATGATTCAATAACATTGTTGTTAGTGAATGTTAGGTTAGAACAGATATCCAAAAGGAAGGTAACAGTATTAGAACGATAAATACCTTAAAGAATTTTTCGTAAAAAATATTCTGGAACAGTTTAAGTTTTTACTAAGAGCCATTACTCAAAAAATAAGCACTTTTATTTTTATTATTTGTTACTTCTGACAATAAATCAACACTAACAGATTTAGATACACAGTAATTAATTAATCGGTATATTTTAGTTTATCGGAAGTTTAATGTTTCAATGATTTGATCGTTAGTTTGCAACACTTCCACGATAATTACACCAAACGTGATAAGGTTTATTGTTTATAAATATGTTGTTCCGCACATAAATAGCGAAAACCGTGATAGTGGGGATCGGCGTAGAGATGGAAATATGGATGGAAATAAATGTGGTTTTTAGTAATACATACAATATAAATATCTAATAAATTATAATTCCAAATAAAAACTAATAACACATCTCGCTAATGTTCGTGCGCTAAAGCGAAGCCAAAACCATAAAAAAAAGATATTGTATTTATAAGAGAACGACACCAAAGACAACGAATTGTTAAATACGCACGCATCTCAAGACCTTGGCACTTGTTCAAATATTTGTTTATGTTTTTATTGGAAATCCAACAATGACGTTTCGTACACGTGTAACTGCAAACACTTGTTGTAAAAACGAAAGCGAATTCATGTTTTTCACTGGCATGTTTTACAGTTTTACCTATATAAATAATCATATTAGTTATAGACAATAATGACATACCGACTTTGAAAAATTCACCAACTCAATAAATAAAGTGTACGTACTAAATAGTTATTTATGGAACAAGTGCAAAAAAGTTACTATTGCACGCGACTTGAAAATTGTCCCACGAGACTGTGGGCCGAGTGTAATAATACTTTTTGCATGTGTAGCATACAATATTGATTAGTTAAAAAACAAAAACCGCAGATTTTTAAAAATACATAAATACTGTTGAAAATGGTATTAGAAATAATCTTAAATTATTTTGGTCTTTTATTCAAGATAAAAGAAAGAATTCCACCATTCCTGACATAATGCATTTTGACGGCAAGATAATATCTAATCCCGCTGCTGTTGTGAATAAGTTTGCTGATTTCTTCCAGAGTGTTTTTACACATCCAGATCCAACTTTAAATAATTATTTCAATGATGGCGTTTCTAATTGTCTTCCACCAAATATTACTGTAAATTCTTTGAATGAGGAAGATATTTGTGTTAGTATAAAACAATTAAAAAATAAACCATCAGCTGGACATGATCAAATTCCTGCATATATTATCAAAGACTGAAGTGGTGTTTTTGTGAAGCCACTATACTATATTTTTAATTTGTCTTTAAAATGTGGTGAATTTCCGGCTTTTTGGAAGATTTCTAGGATTTGTCCTGTTTACAAAAGTGGAAATAGAGACGAGATAAAAAATTATAGACCGGTATCGATATTGTATTGGATTTTCAAAAGTTTTTGAGATAGCTTTATCTAATAAATTATCTCCTGTGCTTATAAATCTTATACCTCCTTTACAACATGGATTTGTTAATAGACGATCGACAGTAACGAATTTAACATGCGTCGTTCAAACCATTTCCAATGCACTTGACAGCGGAGGCCAATTGGATGTTATATATATTGACCTTGATAAAGCTTTAGATCGAGACCACAGCATCTTACTCCTGAAACTATCTAAAGTTTGGGCTTAGTTCTTCTCTAACATCTTTAATGCGTTCCTATTTACAACATCGTCGCTGCTATGTTAGATATTATGGATTTATATCTCAGGATTACAGTTTAGTATCTGGAGTTGTACTTCAATAGAATCACAAAAAAAACCATTGCATTTTGTAAAAGTTGTTACGAAATACAATTAATAGAAAATTTTGTTCAGCTTTTACTGAGAAAAATATCTTAACATTGTTAATTGTTACCAGAATTAATAACTGCAGTATGAAATTTTGCTCTTCATAATATTTTTTATTAGAATCATAATTAATTAATACATTAAATTATTGATTTTACTGGATCATTAATTATGACACAATGCTGTACAGATCTGTTTTGTTTAACCACATTCTGGTAACAGCGCCACAAATTCTCCTATAATAAATGTAAAGGCATATCTTACCCAAGCTGCCAGTCCCGACTGAAACGCATAATACATAACAGGTAGTGATCGAAAGTAAAATGTAATTACAGATTACAAGTAACGCATTAATGTAATTGAATTACTTTTGTTAGTAATTACTTTTGGAATTACTTTTAATCTTAAAAAGAGGCTTTTCCAAAATTTTGTTCAAACGTATATAACATTTTCTTATTGTAACGTAGATACTTATTTTAAATGCAAGCATCCGGTGTAACAAGAAAATTTTTAACATCGTTAACGCAGAGGGGGGGGGGGGTTAGGTGAGCTTGGAATGATATTTGAATTATTGTATTTCAAAATAGGTTTTTCAATTTTAGTTAGTTCCAAGATTAACAAATTGCTTTTTGATTTGCTTGGATTTTAAATCAGTATAGCTGTATTAAAGATATTTTTCTAAAATATAGTACCACTATTCTATCCGTCTTACCATCTATTTTATTAATGGAAAGGATTTAGCTTGAATGAATTAGTGTTTTGCTTTAGCACATGATAATTTTGAGAATCAATTTTTATTAAATCTTAACTTTGAATGTAGTTTGATAATATAACGCTTACATTTTATTTTACACTTAAATCAATAAAACCAAAGTAATGATTAAAGAAATAAATCACTTTTGGAAAATAATAAGTAATTGCAATGCATTAATTTTTGAAAAAAGTAATTTGTAATTGTAATGAATTACTGTTTAAAAGTAATTGTGTCAATCACCGGTAACCGGTTATCAAAAATTTGAGTAAAATTATTCCCTAAAATAATTAAATGTTGTATTTTATAGACTTACTTAAATTCGATCATTTTACCGGCCAACCCTAATTTTACACATTAGCACAAGTATCTGTTTTTTGTTTTTAAAATAACTAAAAAAAGCTTTATGATAAGGCAAATGTACTTAATTACAAATTTCTACCAATTTTAAATAGATGGTGGAGAACAGCTTTATAAATATAATTATATTAGAATATATCGAGTAACTAGAATGTAGAAAATGACTTATATTTACTGTATAGTAAAATATAAAACCATTTATTTACACTTTCAGAAATTTAACTTAATTTTTGGTTAAATATGGAAAATGTAGACTTATTTGTAAAGCCACTTAAGATTCTAATATTTATTAATATTCGAACAAACACGGTTGCATCGTTCAGATTACCTTGATGATCATGTGGGTCGTCGAACACCGTATGCTTCAGATGGTCACATCCACTGCCTTGTTGATCCTTACCCAGCCCCAGCTGTGTCAGTTTAGAAGGTAAGGTAACATTAACAGTTACCGGTTAGATTTCGTCGTTGACGGTGTTGCGTAAATTTGCTGACTTGTAACTGATTATTACCAACTGTGCTTGTGACTGTGTTTGATTCCTTTTTAGTTTAGTGCGTAATAATTTTCCATTACAAAAGTGGTAAGTAACATTTCAGTATCAGTTTTTGCTAATGTGTATCAACGGTTGTTTTTTTTGTCGATTCGTTTGTAGTCGAAGGTGTTAAATGCTTACGTAATGAACAATCAGTAAGTATAAACCAGATGGTATGTCTAGAAAACATCATTTGATTGTTTTTTCGAAAAAAACGTATACGATAATAACAATTTTGATATTTACATTTATGCTAAAATTATTGTCCAATTTACATGACTTTATAATAAACATATTTTTGAAACAAAGTAGGAACATAGTTGGTTCTTTTGTGACGACTGGTGTACAATCTGCATAATTATGTCTGAAAACGCCTTTGTCTGCGTCAGCTCTTTTTATGTATGTATTAAATATATTGTGCCTACTTAATGTAATTGGAAAATGAATTATTGCTTGTTTCTGTAACTGAAGCAACATTTTGTACTTTATGAACGAAGATTCTCGGATTGTTGCTCTAAATGACTTGCCTATTATGTATAAATATCAAAACATCGCGAGTCCCTCCTCTGATACCATTTGATTTTATTGAATATTAAAAATATAAAAATTGTATTTAATTAACGTCATTTTTTAGCAACCAGCATTAAAATTTAAATAATGGTAACTTATATAAACAACAATGTTACAATCAACCGACAAATCTGATGTGGTTGGGTTTTGAGTATTGCAGGTTGGTTATGCTTTCAGTCAACAATAATAAAATTTACTTTATCAAAGATATATCTGGCACTGGTGTTACCTTTGCAAATGACTCGTCTTGGTAGATCTGCTGGCGCTCGTCCGCGTTTACTTAAAGTACGTTTGGATTCTCCTGAAACTGTAAATATAATTCTAAAAAATAAACAAAAGTTGAAAAATACTAAATACAATAAAATTTTTATAAATAACGATAAAACACCTTTACAACTACAGTACATGCGAGAACTAAAAAGTGAGTTGAAAGAACGTTTGGATTCGGGAGAAAGTAACTTGGTTATAAAGTATGTTAGGGGTGTCCCTCAGATCAGACTTTAAACTAATTGCGCCCGACAAATCCATATCCAATTTTAACATTAATAAAGCAGCTGTTAATTTACAAATTTATTATCTAAATGTGCGTGGTGTCAGAACTAAATGTAGAGATATACTTCTAGCATCTTGTGAAATGGAGTTTGACATTTTTGTAGTTACTGAAACTTAGCTTAGTCCTGATATCTATGATGCCAAGTTATTTTTCCCTAAAAAATATGTGGTTTTTAGATCGGATAGAAAATTTGAAGATGTTGGCAAATCTCGTGGTGGTGGCGTTCTTTTGGCCATGGATGTGAATCTCGCATGTCGTCCAATTGATTGTTCTGTACTTAATTCTTATCTGTTGTCAACTGGTGTGGTTGGTATAAAAGTTAATTTTAATTTTTGTAGTCTGTATATATTCTGTGTTCATATCCCTTCTAATATGTCTATAGTTGACTATGAATTGTTTTTTGAACTTTTATGCCAGCTATCGTTGTACAATAAATGCATTTTTATAGTCGGAGATTTTAACCTATCAGATTGTTTAAACACAATGGATTCCAAAATCGTATTTCTTAATCATTTTCTTGCTAATGCTAACACAAATCAGTTTGACTACATTAAAAATAGAAACGAAAAAAAATTGGACCTGGTTTTAACTGCAATTCATGCCCAGTTAATCATGCGGTGAATCCTGTTGTAATTGAAAATCATCACTATCCTGTCTTTACTATAGCAATTTCTTTGAATGGTGTTTCAATTTAAAGGTTTACTTTTTTAATAAATTCGTGAAATATAATTTTCATAAAGCCAATTATCTTGACTTATATTCCTCATTGCTTGATGTTGATTGGTCGTTCCGTTGATGTTTGATGATGTGAACTTATGCTGTGAAGCATTTTATGTTAAATTGTATGATGTAGTTGATAAATATGTACCTAAATGTAGACAGTGCACTAGAAGCTTTCCTTCCTGGTACTCCGCGGAATTAAAAAAATTATTACGAATGGAAGCCACTTCGCATCGCAAATGGAACAAATATAGTGAAGGTCGAACTGATTTTGAAAATCTTCGTAAACTTACAAAACAATTAATAAAACGTGATTTTCAACTCTATGTTCAGTCTTCACAGGAAGTTTTACGTGATAATCCAAACAAATTTTGGTCTTTTATTAGAAACAAAAAGGGAAATACTCGTTTACCTACTGAGTTTCTTTTGGATGGTAAATCAATTTCTGATCCCCAGTCTATTGTTAATCAGTTTGCTGCTATTTTTTGTGAAGCCTATAAAGAGCCCAACATCGATATGGAACCTCCTCAGTTATCCAATGCTTCATCTGACAATTGTTGTTGACCTCTAATTGAATTAAAACAATTTTATCGCGGAGATATTGAGAAAGCTTTTCGGCAACTGAAACCTAAACTATCTTCTGGCTTGGATCAAATACCCAGTTTTATAATAAGAGACTGTTCTTCTGTTTTCGTTGAACATTTATTGCATATTTTTAATCTTTTCCTTCGTTTGCATGTTTTTCCTAATTGTTGGAAAAAGGCATACATTTGTCCTGTTCTTAAAAAAGGTAACTCATCTGACTTCAAAAACTATCGTCCTATATCTATGCTTTCTAACTTTTCTAAAGTATTTGAAATAGCAATTCTGAACTGTATTACATCTTCAATGAATAACGCTATTTCTAATGTTCAACATGGATTCATGCGTGGAGGCTCCACGGTAATCAATCTAACTACTGTCACGGAATATATGTCTGATAAATTGGAAAAATGTTTGCAGGTTGACGTTATTTACTTGGATATTTCGAAGGCATTTGACACCATCGATCATCAGTTTTTGTCGAACTAGCTAAGTTTTTATGGTTTTAGTGATGTTTAATTGAGTTATTTAATTCATAAATAGAAAATTATCTGTGGAATATAATTACTTTAGGTCTGAGATATTTATTCAAACTTCGGGTGTGCCGCAGGGCTTCACTTTTGGTCCTACCTTGGTTGCTTTATACATTAATGACATTGTAGCAAACATTAGAAATAATGCAGTGTTGTTCGCAGATGATCTAAAAATGTGTAAATCAATTGCACATGAGATTGAGTGTTTAGATTTAAAAAATGATCTTCTCAATGTCTTATCATGGTGTCAAATTAACAAACTTCACCTTAATCAAAAATCGTCGATTGTCTCCTTTACCACACGCAATTTTAAAACTGAATTTCAGTACAGGTGGTCCTGATATCCTACAACCTTTGAATATGGTCAAAGATTTGGGAGTGTCATTTGATGATAAATTAAGTTTTAACCAGCATATTCTAAATATATGTAACAGTTCTATTAGAACATTAGGATTTATTGTGCGTATCTCACATAATTTTTACGATATTCGAATAATTAAAGTTTTATTCTTTACCTTAGTTCGCTCCAAATTGGAATATGCGTCTTCAGTTTGGTCGCTATATTATAGCTATTCAAAAGTTATTTTGGAACGGGTTCAAAGAAGGTTCCTGAAGTATCTAGCTTTCAGGGAAGATTCTGTGTATCCGGTTACAGGCACTGACTATTTAAGTTTATTACATCGTCTTAATGTAAAATTACTGGAATGCAGAAGACGTTTGGCTGACCTAAAACTTTTGTTCAAAATAATTAGGGAAGATGTAAACTGTTCGCAACTACTACAGCAATTGGACTTCTTTATTTCACGTTCAAACGCAAGAATTAAACAAATATTTGTATGTTCATTTCTACGTACTAATTTGCAAAAAAAAAATCACCATTGTACAGAATGAGTAGGCTAGCTAATAACATTTGCAATGACTGCGATTTATTTTCATGTAGTTTTAGGCATTCCATAAAAATGCATTTAAATTTTTCTATTAATGTAATTTTTTAAGCTTAATGTAAAAGTCCTGGTTTGGTTTTGTATTTCTTCTTTAATCAATTTTAACTTAATGTAATTTAGTTAACATTATGATATTTAATTCCACCTGCATGTGTAATTTGTAATTGTTCTGTAAATGGATTTGTCTGTTGGGCAGTAAAGACTATTACTATTAATATACTTTCTTTTGATTACTCTTAATATTGAATATAAAATAAAATAAAAACTAAATTGAAAATTGAAAATATAAGAATAAAATAATTGAAAGTACAAAATTCTTTTAATCACTAAAATATGGTTTACTGATGCCCTTTTTCAAGGAAACTAACTGTACGGCCTGAACGTAGCAATTTAAAATGGGAAAATATCTCTCATATTTTTTTGCTTTTAAGATTACAAACGAAAATCAATAAGTATTCAATGATTTATTTAATTTAGAATATTATCCACCTAGCTATGAAACAAAAGTTTCAATGATTACAATTTTTCATTATCAAGTATATGGATAATTGTAAGCTCACAGATCAAGTTTCTTTTCAATTCGATCATTTGTTAAGATTTGACAAATAATTATTGATTAAAAAATACGAAACTAGAGCACGCACTGTAATAAAGTTTTTGAAAAATAGCGCTTAAAGGTCTGTGCGGAAGAATGATTGCCGTGTGTGGACAAAGTGCACCAAGTTATGTTAATTATGTTAATTCTGATGTATACAGTTTCGGTGGGGCAGATAATCCATGCAGGATGATCCAAAGTTTGGTCTATCAAATGAGGTACGAACTGCAGAAAAAGAAGCTGAGTATTTGGTGCTTACAGATCGACGAGTGAAGGTCTCCGTTATTGCCAAAGAACTCTCTTTATCCGAAACGAGTGTTTGGAAAATTTTGCAGGTGCAGACACCTTGGATTGCTCACATTTTAACGGAAATTGTGCAGAAAATAAATTTTGCAAGAAAATTTGACTTCTTTGGATACTGATTTATCTAAGGGATACCTTTTATCTAAGATTGTAACTGGAGATGAAACTTGGGTATACTAAAAAAGAATCCATGTAATCGGTTTCTAAGGGTTCAGTTCCCTACAAGAAAGCCAAAACTCAATCTGAAAAAAAAACTGATGGCAACTATTTTTTGGAATAAGGAAAGGATTTGCTGATTGAGTATATTCCAGGAAGGTCTACAATTAATGCAGAGGTTTGAAACTGGCGCTGGATGAAAAGCATCCACATTCTCAAGAATTTGTTGTTGTACGACAATTGCAACGTCCACAAAGTGGATAAAGTTTAATAGATAATAATCAACGACTGCAGCTTCACTGAATAAGCTATCTAGCTTATAGCCCCGATTTAGCTTATGCCGAACAATTTTTATTCAAAAATATAAAAAAACATTTGCGTCAAATGTGTGCTGATATTTTACAGAACTTCCAAAAGAATTTTTTTCCTGATGGAATGGTGCAGTTGAAGGAAAACTTTACAACGGTCGTTTGAAAATCGCCGATTTTTTTTATGCTTGAAGGGGTGGGGGGATACAAGGCAAATTGTATTTCAGGGTTGAGAGATGGCTTTGAAAATCTTTGAAATTATTTATAATTTATAATTTTAGAAATCTGTATTAAATAGATTCATCTCGGTTAATCATATCTGAGCTATTTAATCAGTCACCAAATATTAGACCCTTGTATCTTCTTAATCATTACCATCACCTTTGGTAATAGGGTTATAATAGGCAAAATTCTTACCGACAGGTACACACATTTTTATGGTGCTGTCTAGTGTGAGATCGAGATGAACACGTTTTTAAGACCAATGACCTGACTTGACCTGATCTGCCCTGAATTAACCGGACCATACAACAGAAACTTAATATCAACATTTCCACTATATCCTTACCATGTCACATCCCTTATCATAAGGTGACATTAAAAATCAATGCTATAAGAACCTAAACGGTACAATTTGATTCTTTAGATCGATTTTGATCATAATGGGACAGTCTACATTATTCAAAAATGTAATCTTAAAAATGAAGGCCAAAAGAGCCTGAACGTTATAACTTTTGACTCTTTGGACCGATTTTGATCAAAAGCGGTATAATAAGATTTTTTCCACTACTAGTAATTTATCGTCATATGTTCACACATGCAAGAATGCTGTGAAATTCTATTTCTCTACCTACATGTAGAAACNNAAATTTTTAATTTCAAGATGTGGATATTTGAATTATTCCGTTTTCGCGGCGTGTCAAATCTGTCAATTATCAAGTTCAAGTCGTCTGTTTCTATGGATTTTGTGCGCTCCTCGGCCTCCTCCACATGCCAGTAGGCCTGTTTCTCCCAAATGTCTTACACATGTCTACACATTATAAAAGCACCAAGTAATGAAACGATTGAACTAGATAAATTTTACAATATTTATCTGTCATTCATAAAACAAAAGAATACCTTCATTTGAAATTCAGACTACCTACTCGTACTACTCGATTTTCGTGATGATGTTTGATTCTCAATAAAATAGAAGAAAAAATTGATCTGAGTTACTAGTAGTAGAAAAAATAGTATATAAACCATGATTAAACCATGGTAGAGAAGACTATTGTAGCTTCGGTACCTTAAATCCCTCGCCTGCGGCTCAGGATTTAATCTTGGTGCCTCAGCTATAATAGTCGTCTTCTCTATCTTGGTTTATAACATACCATTATGCAAAAATATGATTTCAAAAATCAAGGCCAAAAATCCCGAAATTCGTATTCAGCTTTGTATTAGAAGTGTATATTTTTTGTGACCTCAAAAATCAGTTATAATGTTTTAATTTTTGACTCGTTAGACTGATTTTGATCATGACTGGTAAACAAACTCACAATAAGACAGCTTACGTTTCGCAAAAATGTGACCTCAAAAATCGAAGCCCAGAGGTCTGGAACGTTATAACTTTTGACACCTTAATTGATTTTTATCCAAATTGGTAAGTAGGCTGACAACAAGAAAGTTTACTTTCTTTCATATTAAAGTTCGTGCAAGATAATGCGAGTGCGCTAATAATAGGTGCAGATTCTGCACCGGCATTAAATGAATAGATTAGACGTTGGAGGATTTCAGAGGTACATTGATTTCAAAGATCCACCAAAATCAAAGATCTACAGAATTTAAAGATCCACACGCTCTGACTTCCAGGCTTTTTATTTGGGAGATAATAAAAGTGGGTTGGCAGCGCAACACTTTTTTCCGATCCTGTTGGTTTATGTATAAAAAATTGCTTTCATACAAGTTCACGTTCGGTTTTTGTCACAAAAATTATTTTTTTTGTAAGATCTATCCGAACTGCGAAAAATTTTACAACCACCATTTTTTTAATTGGATATTGAAATTTAATAAAGCCATATCTGGAGTTCACTCATGTCAAAGAATGCGTTGTAGCTGTTTAAGGGCACTAATTTCAATTTGTCTCAGTAGAGACGCATAACGGTCTTTTATTACTGTTATAAAAAAAATGTTGGAAATGAGATTTATACAATGTGATCATTAATGATTAAACATGATACATGTGTATTTTTTTTTGAAGCAGTCACTAATTTCTGCCGTCTTCCTAATATTACAATTACAGTTAAAGTTTATACAATGGTTTACATCATAATTTTCTTTTTGATGGCTGTTAATAAATATTTTCAAAAGCTGGTTTTCTGTCCTATATTTATTTGTAAATAAAAATATCTCATTAAGATACCATTGGGCACAATTGTAACATAGAAGGTATCCCTAATATATACCCACATTGCATACGAAAATCCAGTAGATAAAATCTGTTTACTGCTGTTTTTGGGGCCAAGTATGACACATGTAGATACCTGTTGGCGAGTACCTATTGCATTTTCAAATATAATTGTTACAGTTGCGGCCACGAAATAGTTTACATCCTCATTTTTTCTATTGTAATTTGCACGGATTTGATTAATAACGCATATAATAAAAGTTTTGAGAAAATCTTTCATGTTATTTTTTTCTTATTAAAAATAAAACAATAAACTTACTATTGGATATGGAGAATCTGTCAACTTCCCTCTACAGTTTAACGATAAATTTATGTTAACAAAGTTTGTCAAAATGTTTTACAAGCTAGAATTGCGAAAGGCATGGTTAGCCAAATGCCTAAACGTGACATTGTGAACATAATAATAATAATAATAATAACAATAATAGTCTTTACTGCCTAACAATCAAATCCATTTACAGGACAATTACAAAATACACATGCAGGTGAAATTAAATAACATAATGTTAACTAAATTATATTAAGTTAAGGTTGATTAAAACAAAGACAAAGAAAAATCAAAACAGGACTTTTACATCAAGCCTAAAAAATTACATTTATAGAAACCAAAATATTT
>QDEB01075367.1:0-10217 GCA_004193795.1 Asbolus verrucosus
TTTAAGACATTGCGTCGCAAAGCTAACATTATTTTTATTGCAGTTTGAAGCAGCTTGGGCATTAACAAATATTGCCTCTGGTACTTCACAACAAACACGAATGGTTATAGAAGCAGGAGCAGTTCCCATTTTTATACTTTTATTAAGTAGCCAGTATGAAGACGTTCAAGTATGCATTGACAAATGTGATGTTCTTAGTTTTAGTAAAATTGTAATTGTAGGAACAAGCTGTTTGGGCATTAGGTAACATCGCGGGAGACTCGCCGGAATGCCGAGATCACGTTTTGGATTCTGGTATATTGGTTCCACTTCTTCAGTAAGTATATTTAGCTTCGTATAAAATAACTTTTTATTGATCACTGCAAGTGTGAATTTTGTGTTTGGAAAATGGTATAAAAATGTTCTTTAAAAAACTGTTTTCTCCATATAGATTACTTAGTAAATCAACACGCTTAACGATGACCAGAAACGCTGTATGGGCTCTCTCAAATTTGTGTCGTGGTAAAAACCCCCCTCCTGACTTCGTGAAAGTATCACCAGGTCTGCCTGTACTTGCTCGTCTGTTGTTTCATTCAGATCCAGATGTTTTATCTGATTCTTGCTGGGCCCTAAGCTATTTATCTGACGGACCTAACGATAAAATACAGGTATGACGAAAGTTATATGCATATTGTATGCATTTTCGCATAATCCATTTTATAAAAAGTATGTATATATTTCATTTAATATGTGATTTTCGTAACAGGCAGTTATTGATGCGGGTGTTTGTCGAAAACTGGTTGAGTTACTGATGCATCAACAACCAAACGTGGTGTCTGCGGCCTTGAGAGCTGTAGGTAATATAGTTACCGGCGATGACGTTCAAACGCAGGTCATTCTGAACTGCTCGGCTTTGCATTGTTTGCATCATTTGCTGTCGTCGCCGAAAGAATCTGTCCGAAAAGAAGCCTGTTGGACTATAAGCAACATCACTGCTGGAAACAGACAACAAATCCAGGCGGTCATAGACGCCAACATTTTTCCTGTGCTAATAGAGATCTTAAGTAAAGCCGAATTCAAAACGAGGAAAGAAGCTGCTTGGGCCATCACAAACGCCACAAGTGGTGGCACCCCTGATCAAATCAGATATCTCGTGAATCAGGGATGCATCGGACCGCTTTGTGATCTCTTGACGGTGATGGACGCGAAGATTGTTCAAGTAGCCTTGAACGGCTTAGAAAATATCTTACGATTAGGAGAACAAGACGCTAAAAATCATTCAGGCACTAATCCTTATGCAGTCCTTATCGAACAGTGTTATGGTAATTTCATTTGATATGTAACCTACCTGATTATAATCTAAATTGTTCTGCAGGTTTAGATAAAATTGAGTTTTTACAATCACACGTTAACATGGAAATATATCAAAAGGCTTTTGATATAATTGAACACTTCTTTGGAACAGAAGAAGAAGATACAAGTGTGGCTCCTTCAGTAAATCCAGAACAACAACAATATCACTTTAGTTCAGATCAGTCTGTACCCATGGGAGGATTCCATTTTTAAAGTTTTCAGCTTGTTTAAACGAAATGCATAAAGTATCAGGCCAAAGGATAAACCTTTTAAACTATCCAACCTTATAAAATATTTAGTTTGAACTTTGAATGAAGTGATAGTGTTACATAAACGTGACATTAGAATTTTATGCATGTATGCCCATGATTTCAATTTTAATTAATCTAGTATTTGTCAGAACAACTCAATTTTTGGGAACTGCAAGTTTAGCAGAGCATATCTCTTCTTTTTTAATTTTACAAAATTTGTTTATTTTAACAGAGGTCTTATTTTTATTTCTCTGTCCCATACATTAATAGGTTACTTCCGTCAGATTTATTTTTTATTTTTTAAACGTGATGCTCAGAGAACTTATTTATAAAAATACAAATCGAATCGTGAATCGTAAAAACATAAATGAAAATAATTATTAGAAAACAACAAAAAACTGAAGAAAGTTATCTTCAAGCGCCGCGTACTAACTCAATTGCTTCTTGAGTAATTTGAACTTCCACCACATACTGAAACCATTTGTAATAATTTCTTGTTATATTATTGTGATACTCAAAAAGGTGGTTATGTAGATAAATTTATTTTAACCATTTATAACAATAAAATTTTATTGAATATACTTCTCTTTCAATCACAGCGGTTATAAAGTATTTTTAGTTTTATTTATTTTGAAAAAATTAACTAATAGTGTATTGATTTAATTTTGCATTATTGTACATATTTTACGTAAATCATACATGTATAAATATTCCTGATTAACAGCATATTTGTTTATAGTTTTTATTGTAAAGTAAACTAACATTTAAGTAAATTGTATTGTTTTTTTGTGTGGTGTGCCTAAAATTCCTCACTAATACCAACAAAATATTCAGATAAATTTGATTTATTAAAATGAAATTTGGTTCATTTTACTAATGAAAAAATGAATGCTGAAAACATTCAAACATTTTAACTGAAAGAACTTATTAAACAATGCATTATATGTAAACAGAGAAAAGTTTGTTAAGAAGAAAAACATCATTCTTGCAAAAATTAAAAATAGTTTCGGCTCAAGATTATAGAAAGCCAGTGAAGAGAAAAATCCGATTTGTAACAATGAAAGTAATTGTTTATAATATTGTAAGTAAGTTTAGCGCATAAAACTGATTACAAGTCCATATAACATACGGGTGGTACAACTTGACTTAATAGCAAAATCAAATATTTAAAATGAGATATCTGGTTTCAATTCTATGACGTGGTTAATTTGTACCGCCTGTATAAATTATACGGACTTACAGCCGGTTTTACACGATAAATACTTTATTTTATTCAAACATGGTTTACATAGAATGATCTAAAACTACAGGTTGAATTTAGTGTTGGTTGGATACATATTTAAAACTAAACCAGTAATTAAAAAATATGAACATTTTAAATGTTTTTTAGCTTGTTTTAAGCATTAATCTGATATGTCAGAGATTCCCGTTCATTTGAGAAACTGTTTCAAAATTAAAATTTAATTAAAATGGCTTCGTGAAAGTTCGTCATTTTCCGTTTCAATGAGACAACATGATTGGTCAGCTGATTTATGAAGTTTACGGAGTTTGACATTTGGAGTTTTGACATGTTTTTGGTTTTTTTGGAAAAGAAAAAGTAAATTCTGCAGATTATTGACTCATATTAAGACATTATGTTTACCGTTGTCTACAGTAAAAAGAAATCACACCAATTAATAAGCTGACGATATCATGCAGGACTCGAATAAAGGTTAGTTTTTAGATTTAATTAAGCTAAATGGAGTGTGCAAAAGAAATGTTTTTGTAGCGGAAAATAGCCAGGAACGGGATATTAATGATATATTCACCGATATTTTGTTCAGTGAGGAACATATAATCAAAGATAGTTACAAGGAAGGTTATGAACAGGGTAAAGCTGAAGGAAACGTGGAAGCATTTCATTTGGGTTTTCACCGAGGAGCTGAACTGGGAGCAGAAATTGGATACTACACCAGTGTTGTGGAAAGTTTTCTAAATTATTGCCAAAGTGACAGCAGTAAAGACTCTGAAAAAGTTACAAAAGAACTCACAAATTTAAAAACTTCATTATCGAGTTTTCCCAATTGTAATGATCCAGATGTGGATATGTTACAGTTGATTGATGATATACGGGCAAAATTTAAAAAGGTATGTGCCATTCTTAAAATACAACCGGATTTTCCTGAATCTGATCAGCTTTCTTTCTGAAGAAAAATGTTATCCAGACAGTCTCAATTAACAGCAATCAAGCAACAAATTGAAAGTTTGTTATGTTTTCTAGAACCATTTTTAAGCTTTGCGAATTGTCATATGGTAGACTTTTTTACAAATTCCGCCTACAATAATTTACTTCCAAGAGATATCCAAAAAGAAGTCAAAGACATTGGTGAAAAAGAAGTCATCAATTTAATATTTGCAAACGATTTTAGTCAAGCTCCTTGTTTGAAGAAATTTGTAGAAAACAGCTCAAAATTTACTTTGCGAAACTGTAATAACGTTTGTTGGCCTGTAGATGCATTTTTGGATAAATTGCGAAATTGGGGATGTAACAATATTGAAAAATTCAGACTGAAAGTATTTATGACTGCGAAAAAATCACACGAAGTCGAAATTTTGAGTGCCGTGACAGCGTCTATTTCAAAAATTTCCAATATATCACATCTTGTAGACATAGGCGATGGCAAAGGATATTTAAGTTCGTTATTAGCATTGCATCATGGAATTCCCGTATTAGGGGTCGACGCTTCCAACATTAATACTTGCAGTGCTGTTAAAAGAGTCAATAAATTGTCGAAAGTGTGGAACGGCATTGAACGGTCGCCAAATAAATCTTACCCTTCGAAGCGTGATAATACCAATAGTGCAAATGTACATTTATATAAGCAAGTGACGCAATTTGTTGATAAAGATTTTAATTTACAAAAACTCATATGTGATACGTACTTAATTGAACCATCGTCACAGCGTTTGGGTGTAGTCGGTTTGCACACTTGCGGAGACTTGGCCGCCGACTCGTTAAAAATATTTAACAAAAACGATTATATCAAATCAGTTTGTAATGTAGGCTGTTGCTATCATTTGATAACTGAAAAATTTGAAAATTCTCATTTAAATGATGACGAATTTGGATTTCCTTTAAGCAAATACTTAAATAACAGAAAAACTGTCATTGGCAGAAGTGCGAGAATGATCGCCAACCAGTCTGTAGATAGAATTCTAGAAGCCAAGGAATTACCAAACATCACGATATATTACCGGGCACTTCTTCAGGTTCTTCTTGAACAGTATTGTACAAAACTTCCAACTAAGCATGTAGGAAAATTCAGAAAACAACCCCAAAATTTCATTGAGTATTCAAAAGTGGCCATGAAACGTATCGATGTCGATGTCGATATTTCAGAAGAAAAAATTAAAGAGTTCTCTTCACTTTATGAATGTCGTATAGACGAACTAAATATTTTTTATCTCTTACGGTGTAAATTAGCACCTGTTATAGAAACGTTAATATTGCTTGATAGATTGTTATTTCTACATGAAAAAGGTTTTGAAAATTCCTTTTTAATACAGTTTTTTGATCCCGTTGTGTCACCTAGATGCTATGGCATTGTAGCATTAAAAAATGATGACTAGAATTAAGTAATAAAAAACTTTTTTGATTAATAGTGTATTTGTCTATAGTCCTTTCACCGATTGATGGCCAGATTGGCAATATACCAACAAAATAGAAAGCAACATAAGCGTTTTGACGATTCATTTTGCTTTACAGTATAAAAGTGCCTGCATGTCCGTATAATTTATACAGGCAGCCACAATTTGACTCGGCAACCAAAATCAGATTTGAAATGAGATACTTTATTTTTGCTGTTACATTCGACAAGATAGGTTTAGTCCACCCAATTTTACAGTCAAGAAGGAAGTTATCACTAACTAGCAAGAAATATACAAATTAACAAAATTTAAAGAAATGAAATTGTTACAACTTTTTTTTAAAACGAAACCGTTTTGGTAATTACTGCTTGCGTGTATTTTGGGTTGCATATCTTTCTTATTGCTAGAATCAATTTTTTTCAGTGCTGACTTGTGGCTGTATTTGCAAAAATAAAATACAGATGTTTTTTTAAAATGTTATATTACACGAAACCCGATGAAACACAGAGAAAATGAAAATAAAAATTTGATACAAGGCATGTCGTTCGTCATAACACAACAAAAACGTCGCAATTTTTGAGAACCATAACATTTTCAGGACAATAACACAACTGTTCTGAATTTGTGAAAATACTTTGTAGTGACTGCCTATGCCACATTACCTTCTTCTTCAGTTCTAGACCTTTCTAGATTACCCAAACGTTGAGCTAATGTGGCACTCACAATCCATTTGATACATTTGTTAACAGAGCCTGACAAATGGCCCTTTATTTAGTTTTGTAAATACTTGTAACAATAAAGCCTCTAAATCACATTTAAGTCTCAACAAAAAACATGATAAAATTTCGTTTGTTTCCAAGCTCGAAAAAACACCGAGACCACATTCTAGCCGTTTAGTTGCTAAAATTCTGCTTAAAGTTGACAAAGCTATTGTTATAAAAATACGATCTTTATTATAAATAAAAAAGTACGATGGCAAATCAAAACACATAAAACAATAATTGCACATGTTAATTTTAAGTACCACTTATACATGATTATAATGATAAGTTTGCGCGTATTTTGATCGTCTTAACATACGTCTTCTACTTTAAATTACATCAGTTGGCGCAAACTTACCACCACAAGGATCATTAAACTCTAATACGGAAAATGCGTTATAATACTATTTGCAACAAATAAATAATTTTATTATGATAAAATTTAACAAAAATAAATGTAACTATTTTTAGAGCTATAAATAGGAGCTTTGCTATTATCTAATACTAGCCCCAAATCAGGTTTTGTTTGTGCATTTGTTGGCATAGTTGAAAATTTAGGTCCTAGTACTGATAAATGAGGCATATGGAGAATCCCCGTCGGTTCAATTGAACCACGCTATCAAATATGTACAAAATATTAACTCTATATCGGCCGACTTCACCGCTGGCGAGATGCGACCGCAGCCACTAACGCAGCTCCACGACCGCTTCCATCTTCAGACAGCATCAAATCGAACTAAAAACAATTTATTTAGGAATGCTTCCGGAATTTGTTTAAATCAAAGTGTACGCACCACTATTCCTGGATGAACGAATTCAGAAATTTTCTCCATCATTAAGTTGTGGAAATGAGGATGGAACCTGTACAAAGAACCGTCGATCCCGACGGTAATTCGTTTTTCGCCGATCTTATTTACTAGAGTGGCTATTCCTGCAGATACTAGATGAGCTGCGCGTCTTGACACGCATTCGCATATGTATCTTACATTGATGCAGTCTTGCTCAGTCGCATGTTTGAGGCCTGCAACTCGATTGATGCACAACGTGTAAAAGACTCAAGCGGGGTTCATTACCTAATTCTTCCAGGATTTCCCTGCAGTTTGTGAAGGTTCCTGGAGGATCGCTTTCGATTTCCGACACGTACTTCGTGTAAAATCTGTCGCGAGTAAACAAAGCTTCGGATCCTTTACCGCCGAAGAGTAAACCTTCTTTTGTGAATCGTTCGATAGCGAGTCGAGCAATTTCACCCATGTACATCCCAGATATCATCTTTTCATGGCTGTAATAATTAAAATTGTACTTTTTGATGGTTTTATTGTGGAACACTCACAGTTGTTTTCCTGGATTGACCGTATTTCTGTCGATTTCACGATCGTATTCGGTTCTTATGTATTCTAAACAACCATCATCACCGAATGCGCCCCATTCCGTATTTATCAGCACATTTCCGGACCCATTGTCGGGTTCATCAAATAATTCGGCGTTCGCCTGTTTTTCTACGTAACAAGCATTGCTACCCGTACCTACAACATTTAATAAACATTTTTTAGAAGCTAATCTGAAGAGAATGGTGTAATAAACTAATGCTAAATATTATGCAGAAAGCGGGTTGTATAGCAAGTGAAATGTTACACTACATACTACAATATCTCATGCAGTGTGTACAGATGTGCAGTTCGTAACTTTTGGAAAGCAAATTTAATGTTAGAATAGAATGCAGTTTTTCCAATTTCCAAGTTAACATTAAAAGTTAGCAACTGACTGTTTTCGCGGCACTTAAGAACCTACCAATAATCAGGCCGATCTTGCAAAAACGGTTTTTCCAAGCGCATGACATCAGCGTTCCTGTGGTATCATTTAATATGGCACATACGTCAATCTGAATGTCCTATAATCAGGAAAATAAACGTGAATAGTATAGAAGGGGGTACGTTCTAACTCGCTTTTTTTTAAATAGACCAAAAAACGAAAAAACAACTAAAATATCATTTTAAAAAAATCCATGTTTTTAAATAGAATTCAAAGTTGCAATTTTCAAAAACATCCTGAAAATGGTCAATTTTTTATAAAAAAAGAAGCATTTTCTAACTCATTTTAACAAGTTTGTTGAACCTTATTTAAAAAATGACATTTTTACAAGATAGATATTTTTTGAAAATGAAAAGTTTTGCAAAAAGAAACCATTTTACAAATTCACGTTTTAAAAAAATTGTTATTTTTGATAATAATTTAGTTGTTTTGGGTGTATTTTAAAAAATTAGTTTGCAAAATATTTCGTTTTAAAAAAAATTGGCCATTTTCAAGGTGTTTTTTGAAAATTGGAACTTTGAAGTCTATTTTAAAAACTGAATTTTTAAAAACTTGGTTATTTTTTTATGTTCAGTTGTTTTTTCGTTTTTTGATCTATTTCAAAAATGTGAATTAGAACATCCCCTTCTATACTACTAACATGCATAGAGAAACGCCGACTAATGAAGATAAATGCATTCATTACAGTTCATGACAGTAACACCATAATCCTTCTCTGTTAAATAATGCATGCACCAAGAGCATTCATGTTGCGTTTCGATTTTTACAGCCAGCGTTGTTCTTTTTACTCACAGTTTTCACGGTAGAATGACTTACATAAATGGTAAAAATCGAATCGCTTTTAAGAGTAGTCATGTTAAAATTGCATATCTCGTGCAAAATGTATTAATCGAATCTCTTGTATTGTCGAACTCACCGACTATAACGCCAATTCGACAATATCGATTTAGCCAAGCACAGGACATCAGAGTCCCTGTGGAGTCATTTAAAATCGCCATAACAGAAATTTGTATATCCTGAAAAGTTTTTCCATTTTTTTGATTTTAATAGTTAATGGTGCATGCAATAATTTCACGTTGGTGTTATTTGATAAAAACGGGAAAGCACAACGGCAACTTACCCCACGCCTAGCGATGGCGTCTTGAAGTAGTTTAACCACATCATTTCCGATGACACCGGAGCAATTGAACCCTTTGGTCCAACGTTCTAATATACCTTTCGTCAGACCCTTCTGCATCAGCGGAAAACTGAAAGTGAATCCCAACGGTAGTTTTTCTCGCATAATTTTTTCCTCCTTCATGAATTTCGCCAAACAATCAGCGATGTGGTCGAAAAGCTGCTCTCCGGAGCCCAACATAACATGTTGAGGTACGGCGAAAATCTTGGATCTCATTTCGAAATGGTTCTTGTTTAGCTGAATCAACAGCACTCGGAAATTCGTACCGCCCAAATCGAGGGCAAGAAATTTGCCGACTTCTACAAAAACATGAAATTCAACGATTTGTGCAAATTAATAAACAAAACTAATGCAAATTGTTAGATTTTTTTTCATCAAAAATCACTTTTACGGATTTTCATGTAGCTGTAATTGTCCAGTTTTGGTTTACACATTATGTAAACTGCCTTTATGGTAATGATATTTGTCAAAGAAATTAGCTTTAATGAGTTAAAAACGGGAACGTACCGGTTCCATTTGGGAGGTCTTGTACGTAAGTAACAAAACATTTGACGATAGCTTCATCGTGTGTCTTCTTTCCAAGACCTCTGTTGATGTTGTCCAAAAATTTATCGCAATATTCTTTTAAGGCTTTATTGTCAAGAACAAGTTCTTTACATTTTTCACGAAGCTGCAAAAAACAAAACAACTGTTATAAAATTGGTATCGCAAATCAATAAATTCAGAACTAACTTTATCGATCTCAAATAGATCATCAAATATCATTAGATCACAAAATAATATCTCAGTTTTTGAAAAATCTTGCGAGAGAAAGTAACATGCAATGCCTATTTTAAAACATTGTAACTGCACAGCGGCCTTAGAATTGAACTTTTAAAGAGGGGATTCTGTGTAAACATTTTTAGACAAAAAACTGTTTAACCTAAAATACAGGAGGACGCAATTCTTGATTAGTCTTCATCCAAGTATATAATAAAGGTTAAACTTAAAAAAAGAAAAAACTTTTTTTTTTAATTTGTAATGTGGATGAATGTTCAATTTTATATATTTTATATACAGGTTGTTATAAATGTTTCTAACATCTTTGTGTGCTGTAGAAATTTGCCGCCTATAATTTTGGTGTACCTATACCACTATTTAAGGTAAACTGATGTGATTAGTTGGTTGCCTAACAAGTAACAATGTTAAATTTATACTATAGCACAAATCCAGAAATTGAGAGGCGGCAAATCTATCACTATACTAATTCATGACGATGTT